>SJYT01030764.1:0-127023 GCA_006410635.1 Cephalophus harveyi
GGGGGCTCCAAAATCACTGCCGATGGTGACTCCAGCCATGAAATTAAAGGACAGTTACTCTTTGGAAGAAAAGTTATGACCAACCTAGATAGCATATTGAAAAGCAGAGACATTACTTTGCCAACAAAGGTCTGTCTAGTCAGGGCTATGGTTTTTCCATTGGTCATGTATGGATGTGAGAGTTGGACTGTGAAGAAACCTGAGTGCCGAAGAACTGATGCTTTTGAACTGTGGTGTTGGAGAAGACTCCTGCGAGTCCCTTGCACTGCAAGGAGATCCAACCAGTCCATTCTGAAGGAGATCAGCCCTGGGATTTCTTTGGAAGGAATGATGCTAAAGCTGAACCTCCAGTACTTTGGCCACCTCATGTGAAGAGTTGACTCATTGGAAAAGACTCTGATGCTGGGAGGGATTGGGGGCAGGAAAAGAAGGGAATGACAGAGGATGAGATGGCTGGATGGCATCACCGACTCAGTGGACATGAGTCTGGGTGAACTCTGGGAGTTCACTCCAGGGAGGCCTGGTGTGCTGCAGTCCATGGGGTTGCAAAGAGTCGGACATGACTGAGTGACTGAACTGAACTGAGTGTATCTATGGGGCTTCCCAGGTAGCTACCTGAGGCTTCCCAGGTAGCTCAGCTGGTAGAATCCACCTGCAATGATGGAGACCCCAGTTTGATTCCTGAGTTGGGAAATTCCCCTGGAGAAGGGATAGGCTATCCATTCCAATATTCTTGGGTTTCCCTGGTGGCTCAGAGGGTAAAGAATCCACCTGCAATGTGGGAGAACTGGCTTCGATCCCTGGAGTGGGGCATGGCAACTCACTTCAGTATTTCTTACCTGGAGAATCCCTATGGACAGAGGAACCTCGCAGACTAAAGTCCATGGAGTCGCACAGAGTCAGATATGATTGAGCAGCTCAGCACAGCACAGCCAAGTGTATTTATGCCAATCCCAGTGTCCCAGTTCATCCCGCTTCCCTCATCCCGCCAGTGTCCACATATCTATTCTCTGTGTCTGCATCTCTATTTCTGCCCTACAGATGGTTCATCTGTACCATTTTTCTAGATTCCAAATATATGTATTAATATACAATGTGTTTCTCCTTCTGACTTAATTCACTTTGTATGATAGTCTCTACGTCCTTCCATATCTCTACAAATAACCCGGTTTTGTGTCTTTTCATGGCTGAGTAATATTTCATTGTGTATATGTACCACATCTTCTTTATCCATTCATCTGTAAATGAATATTTAGGTTGCTTCTGTGTCCTGGCTCTTGTAAATAATGCTGCAACGAACTCTTTTTTTTTTCTTTTTATTGGAAGATAATTGCTTTACACTATTGTGTTGGTTTTTTGTCATACATCAACGTGAATCACCACAGACATACATATGTCCCCTCCCTCCCGAACCTCCCTCCTGTCTCCCTCCGCATCTCAACCCTATATTATTGCATGCCTATGGAATCTGGAACGATGGTGCTGATAAACCTATTTGCAGAGCAGTAGTGGAGATACAGACATAGAGAACAGGCTTGTGAACACAGAGGGGGAAGGAGACGGTGTGATGAACTGAAAGAATGGCACGGAAACATATACGTTACCAAATGTAAAACAGATAACAGGTGGGAATTGCTGTGTGATACAGGGAGCTCAACCCAGTGCTCTGCAATGAACTTTAAAAAAAACATACCAGAAATATTTGAAGCTTGAAAATTAACTACAAGGTATCTAACAGGAATAACAAGATAGATGAAAAATCTACTCTGTCTAGAAAGGAAAATCTTAGAACTTCAGCCTCAAAATACTAAAGTAACTAAACAGGAAGATAAGCCAGCCTAAGTTATATTTCACTTAACTGATTTTGTTGTTTTGGAAATATTTGTAAATGTCATGCTGGTGAGCTGGGCTTGATGGACATTTGCTTAGTTAAATGCTTACTCTAATAACAGCAAAGATTATGCTGGGCCCCCTCTCATATCACCACCCCCCACGATTCACCACCCCACGCGCGTAATTTTACGTGCCACCTGTGCTTATTTTCGGAGTCATGCCCGACTCTTTGCGACCCCATGGACTGCAGCCCACCAGGCTCCTCTGTCCATGGGGATTCTACAGGCAAGAATACTGGAGTGGGTTGTCATGCCCTCCTCCAGGGAATCTTCCCAACCCAGGGAGCGAACCCAGGTCTCCTGCATTGCAGGCGGGCTCTTTACCCGCTGAGCCACCAGGGAAGCACAGAGCAACTCTGCAAGGAGCCCTAGTGAAGGACCATCCTGAAGCTCAGTTCTTTGGTGCAGATGTTTCCGCAATTCTCAAAACAAGCCTGCTTGTTTTGTCCTTTGAGGCCCATTTTAGACCTGTTCCTGGAATTAAAAGCAGAAATGCTCATTGTCACTTCATGCTACACAACGCACTTTATAGATGACAGATGCCTTAGTCACAATTCAGTCTCAGCATTTTACTTAAAAATTAGGGTACTGGGTGATAATAAGTACCCACACACTAACTGGAACTGGAACGCACATTTCCTGACTTTCAGGTAATAATAAAACTCTGTTACCTAAGTCTTTCTTCCTGAACTTGAGAATCTAAGCTCAACTTTATCTTAGGAATTTTCACATTTGTATGGTACATATTAAATGGCATTGGTTTTATAATGACCTACTATATCAAACAGAAAATACAATTATGACAACATTTTCAGGATTTCTGGCCTTTTAATGGATTAGATTGATCTTTTAGAATTAAATAGAAATGGGGAGGAGATATTAGAAGAATATTAAATAACATTAAAGAATGCATTTTTTCCAGCACAGTGTGAATGTCAGACAGAGGAAATATGTAATATATGTCATCTTATTTTTTTTTTAATTTTGTATCAAAAAGAGAAAGATAACATACTAAAAGCACCTGAGTTTCTTTAGGGGTTCTCTCTCCCACACCCCCAAAATACTTATATCTATGCATTAGTTACCAATACTATTGCTGTTATAATAACTTACCACAAATAACATGACATTAAACAAATAGGAAAAAGAGTACGTTAAGGGTGCATATTGTCACCCTACTTATTTAACTTATATGCAGAGTACATCATGAGAAATGCTGGGCTGGAAGACAAGCTGGAATCAAGATTGCCGGGAGAAATATCAATAACCTCAGATATGCAGATGACACCACCCTTATGGCAGAAAGTGAAGAATTAAAGAGCCTCTTGATGAAAGTGAAAAAGGAGAGTGAAAAAGTTGGCTTAAAGCTCAACATTCAGAAAACTAAGATCATGGCATCCGGTCCCATCACTTCATGGCAAATAGATGGAGAAACAGTGGAAACAGTGGCTGACTTTATTTTTCTGGGCTCCCAAATCACTGCAGATTGTGATTGCAATCATGAAATTAAAAGACGCTTACTCCTCAGAAGGAAGGTTATGACTAACCTTGACAGCATATTAAAAAGCAGAGACATTACTTTGTCAGCAAAAATCTGTCTGGTCAAGGCTATGGTTTTTCTAGTAGTCTTGTATGGATGTGAGAGTTGGACTATAAAGAAAGCTGAGCAGAGAAGATTTGATGCTTTTGAACTGTGGTGTTGGAGAAGACTCTTGAGAGTCCCTTGAACAGCAAGGAGATCCAACCAGTCCATCCTAAAGGAGATCAGTCCTGGGAGTTTATTGGAAGGACAAACGGTGAAGCTGAAAGTCCAATGCTTTGGGCACCTGATGCAAAGAGCTGACTCATTTGAAAAGACCCTGATGCTGGGAAAGATTTAGAGCAGGAGGAGAAGTGGACGACAGGATGAAATGGTTGGATGGCATCACCGACTCAATGAACATAGGTTTGGGTGGACTCCAGGAGTTGGTGATGGACAGGGAGGCCTTGTGTGTTGCAGTTCATGGGGTTGCAAAGAGTTGGACACGACTGAACTGAATTGAAACAACATGTAATGGGTTGGCTAAAGTTCATTTGGGATTTTTTCTAAGGTCTAACAGAAAAACCCGAATGAACACTTTTGCCAACTCAATATTTATTCTCTCATAATTCTGGAGGCCAGAAGTCCCTCACTTTCAAGGGTTTTGGCAGTTCTACTTCCATCTGGAGACCCTTGGGGAGAGTCTCCCTTCTTGTTTCTAGCTGCCTATAGTTATTAGCATGACTCCTTCCCCACATGGCTCCAGTCTTTTGTTTCTTGTATGGTGGATTTATGTTGATGTATGGCAAAGTGATAGTGAAGTCGCTCAGTCATGTCCCACTCTTTGCGACCCCATGGACTATAGCCTACCAGGCTCCTCTCTCCATGGGATTCTCCAGGCAAGAGTACTGGAGTGGGTTGCCATTTCCTTCTCCAGGGGATCTTCCCGACCCAGGGATCAAACCCTCGTCTCCTGCGTTCCAGGCAGACACTTTAACCTCTGAGCCACCAGGGAAGTAATTAGCCTCCTGCATCTCTTTTAAAATAAATTTTACAATTAACGTTGAGTCTACCCATAGGGTCCACTGAGATAATCTCCTATCTCAAGATCCTTAAGCTAATTTCTGCAAAATTTCCTTTCAATAATATACTCATAGGTTCTGGAAATTGGAAGGTGTTCATCTTGCAGTGGGGTAGTGGGGTGAGCATAATTCAGCCTACTCTAATCTACTGTGAACTTGATAATCTTCTTTTGGCTATGCCTCACAGATTTCATGAGGATTGGTGTTTAAAGTTTGTTCTTTTTCCTGCTGTGACTTCTGTTGTTCCTTCCAGTTACAACACTGCTGTGAGGGAATGATAGGATTTGTTGTGACAGGAATCCTTTGGTAAAAGGTCAACACTAATCCTATAAACCAATGTGCTATCTCAATTCATTGTTAACAATCAAAATATGCCCATGAAATGAGACATATGAGTCTGCATGCATTCTCTCATTAGAAGTCAATCATTTTAACAGCTTTCTTATTCCTTTGCATTTTCCAAATTCATACAAAAATTTATGCCAGCTTAGCCCAGGCCGCAAATAAGTAGATGAGAGTGAGAATTAACCTTAATTAAAACCTTAGGATAGGCATAAAGTCCATAACCAAATATCTTTGAATGCCCATATTTCATGTACTGATTTCATTTCTAGAGAGTCATTAGTAAGTACTGTTTGCTTTTCACTGTTTTCTATGTTCTTCATTGACTGTATTTATATATATATATATATATATAAAATATGTGTGTGTGTCTGTGTGTGTGTGTGTGTGTATATATATATACAAGTCTAGCATATGAGAACTATAAATGTTTGTACCATCTTTTGGGTTTGGTTATTCAAAACAGATATTTTAACACAGAGAACATTTGTTGATTACATTTAGAGCTGTTTTCTTAAAACAATATGAAATACTATATTTATGAATATGTTCTGTGGGAGTTTGTTATGGAAATTTATGCCTGCATGCATAAAGCTGTATGATGAGTGCATGCTAAGTCACTTCAGTTGCGTCCAGCTCTTTGTGGTGCCATAGTCTGTAGCCTGCCAGGCTCCTCTGTCCATGGGATTCTCCAGGCAAGAACCCTGGAGTCAGTTGCCATGACCTCCTCCAAAGAATCTTCCCAGTCCAGGGATCAAACCCACATCTCCCGTGTTTCCTGCATTGGCAAGTGGCTTCTTTACCTCTAGCACCACCTGGGAAGCTCCAAGCTGTATGATACACATTGGGAAAGAGGATCTTCAAAACTAAGTGGAAGCTTGTCACATAGATCCCACTCCCCCTAAAGAAGCTGCCTCAAGTGAATAGATGTATAAAAATTATACCAGGTCATGAAACATGAGTGTGAAGATTGGAGATGGGGGATGTGAATATGGAGCAAAACTGAGATTCAGTTCAGTTCAGTTAAGTCGCTCAGTCATGTCTGACTCTTTGCGACCCCATGAATCGCAGCATGCCAGGCCTCCCTATCCATCACCAACTCCCGGAGTTCACCCAAACAGGCAAGTTTGGCCTTGGAATATGGAATGAAGCAGGGCAAAGGCTAATAGAGTTTTGCCAAGAGAACACACTGGTCATAGCAAACATCCTCTTCCAACAACACAAGAGAAGACTCTACACATGGACAACACCAGATGGTCAACACCAAAATCAGCTCGATTATATTCTTTGCAGCCAAAGATGGAGAAGCTCTATACAGTCAGTAAAAACAAGACCGGGAGCTGACTGTGGCTCAGATCATGAACTCCGTATTGCCAAATTCAGACTTAAATTGAAGAAAGTAGGGAAAGGCACTAGACCATTCAGGTATGACCTAAATCAAATCCCTTATGATTATACAGTGGAAGTGAGAAATAGATTTAAGGGACTAGATCTGATAGACAGAGTACCTGATGAACTATAGATGGAGGTTCGTGACATTGTACAGGAGACAGGAATTAAGACCATCTCCATGGAAAAGAAATGCAAAATACTGGGGTTAGTCCAAAAGACTGTTCTATATACCTATGTCTCTTTTGCTGTCTTGTATAAAAGGTTATTGTTACCATCTTTCTAAATGCCATATATAGGTGTTAGTATACTGTATTGGTGTTTTTCTTTCTGGCTTACTTCACTCTGTATAATCGGCTCCAGTTTCATCCACCTCATTAGAACTGATTCAAATGCATTCTTTTTAATGGCTGAGTAATACTCCATTGTGTATATGTACCACAGCTTTCTTATCCATTCGTCTGCTGATGGGCATCTAGGTTGCTTCCATGTCCTGGCTATTATAAACAATGCTGCGATGAACATTGGGGGTACTGTAAAGTAATTAGCCTCCAATTGAAATAAATAAATTGAAATTGAAAAAAAAATACTGGGGTTAGATAGGCTCTATTCTAAACAGGATCATTGGGATAACATTAAAAGTTTTAAAATTCACTTCTAAGCATATGTCAACAATGACTCCTTTTCTGCAGACACCATTGTAGGACAACAGGAAAGTCAAATGTCTTTAAACCCCGTCAGTACAGCATGTTTGATGGTCGATCATACTTTGCCTGAAAATGAGTCATTCAGTTTGAATTATTTTCAAGGCACTAAAAGCCAAAAGATGAACAAAATGCAGAGTGGTAAAACTTGTTTTTATCAAAATGAGTCATAGTTTTAAGTTCAGAACAAGGAATTTCAAAGTACAGATCATTAAAGTCTTTGTTGAAGCTATATTTAGGGATAGTTTTTTCCATCTTAAAGAGATTCACACAATTTTCAAGTTTGCCACTGATCTATGCAGTCAGAAGAGCAGAGAGAGGTTTGAGGGTGCTGGGTAGTCCGGTAACCCTCACAGACAAGTGAAACTACATTCTGTGACTTCCATCCTCTGTTCTAAAATAATATGGATTGTCATTACTATGTAAACTAAGCAATACCAACTTGCACATGTACAACCTTTTAGCTACTGGATTCTTGAATACTTCCAGGGAATGCAGCAGAAAATTCAGTTTGACCATTATAGCCATTTTCATTTCTGGGGCATAAAGAGACTGCCAGTCTTAGCAACCCCGCAACCTCGTGTGTGCATGGCCCAGTTAAGCTGTGCTTTTGTGTACTATCTTGCTGCATGTAGACATGAGCCTTTTGAAATGGGTAACTGCAATTCTTCACAAAACTCAGAAGAAGAGCTCCTCTCAAGAAAACCTTTGGCAACAAAGAAGGGATTATTTTATGACTGAGTTGGCTGCCAAAATGTAAACTGACTAAACAATTTGGATTTTCCAGGAAATTTCAAATTTCCTGAAAGATTTTATCCAACAATTCAGGAGAATAATAATGTGAATCTACATGCTAGGCTCTCTGATCTGGTGATACCAAGTTGAATGCAAGATTGCCCTTACTTGACAAGCTTATCTTTTGTTTGGGAGAATAAATATTTTTAATAAGGGAGATTTGTTCATTGTGTAATTAACAATGACAATTTTTTTAAGATTTCAAAGCTCTTCTTATGAATATTTCAAATGGAATAAATTGTTTGTCAAATCATATGCCTTAATTTTTGTTTAAAAAATAACCATGTTGACCTTAAAATGAGTATTTCGTTTTTGGGAAATAAAATCAGGGTTCTTAAGTGTTGGTTTGTTCATTTCTCAACATAGCTTTCTGTCTCCTCCCCCTAAACCGATGTGATTGACTTGAATATTCCCATGGTCCCTCTAGTATCATTAACACGTTTTTTAGTTTCAGATACTAATTATACGAAGGGAATAAAAAAAAAAAAAGCCAAAATTATATACTAGACTTTGGAAATGGATATGTGATAATCCAAATTACAGATAATTTCCCCCCCTAAAAAAACTGCACTTCATTCTGTGTTGATTCAGCTTCAAAGCCTGGAAAGGAACCAAATTTTGGTCCAGTCCAAATAAAATTTTGCCAAACTCTTACCAGTTTGGAAAGCCAAGCTTCCACATTTGTTTTTCTTGGGTCATGTATAAATATTTTCAAATCACGTTATTACTCATTGCTAATGAGCTAATTTCTCATTGGTACAGCTCCCCTTTAATATCCCAGATATTATCCTCTTCAATTTTATTTTTCAATGGCAGTTACTAATACCATGTAATTAAATAGATCCTAGTTTATTATTTTAATAGGTCTTGATATATAGTCTTTTTAACTGCTGGTTTCTTGACTATTTCCCGGAAATTTAGCAGAAAGTTAAGACTTTGGCCATTATAGCCATTTTTATGTCTGGGGTACAAAGAAACTATTTTGGAAATGGCTTGAGATTTTGGCAGAAGGTGATTAATGGAATTATATATGACTTCAATAGTTCCTTCTCAAATATTAAGAGCATTTCTCCTCCCATCAAGATCTCTTACCTTAAATTCAACCTGATAACCAATTTTTCATGTTATTTGTTTTGTACTTTTCTCTCTTTATCCTCCCGCCTCTCTTTCTCAGGAGCACAATAAATACATTTAGGTAAGTGTTTTTCACATTTTTGGACTTCGTTACATGGTTGTAACCAATTACTTTTAAAACAGTTTCTTTCTAAAGAATATTGAAAACATGTATTTCTTGATGTGAGATTTTTCAGTTACATTCACTTTCACTTGATTTGCTATGATATCTGAATGTTACAGAAATAATTCAGCTCACCAACCAACCTTATGAAAGTGATGTAAGCTCCTAAAGAATTCATAACATTCTGAGGTTAAACATAATTTAAGCTTAAAATATCCAAAATTAGTTCCCTATGTCTGATAATACTTGTTGTATGAATAAGTACGAATGGAAGAACCACTGAAAATAAAAGCTAAATATGTTAACTGCCATTCACACCCAGAGTGCAAATGCAGAAAGCAACTTCTTCTCTTTTGCCTGCATATCCATATTTTTCTGCCTAAAATGAAACTGTACTCATTAGACAATAATTTATCTCTATGCCTGAAAAATTGGGAGGACCTGAGGCTTTCAAGAGAGATTACTAGTATTACTTGCTCTGCTATATGGGGAAATATAGTTTTCTGTGATTCAGTCATCATCACTCCATCAGATTCCTAGCTTTGAGTCCCTTAAACACTTGATGGAGTCGGGGTAGAGGAGAACCACACCTGGGAAAGGGTAAAACAGTGGGTCATTACTCACAGCAGATAAGAGATAGGGCCTCTCTCTCATTCCTCCAGGATACCTGTCCATTGGTAAAAAGTTTCTAGGCACAGGAGACAGGGATAACTGGGAAAAAAGAAAAGATGCTATTCAAGGAAGCGATTGGAAAGACTTGAGCAGGAAAAGAGGCTTCTAGGAAATTGGCCATGACTCAAAACTGTTATCAGTCAAAAAAGGACATTGGAAGTTAAATAAACAGTATAACTGGAAAAACAAGGGAAGGATAAGCAGTTTATGGTGCTGAAAATGCTATTGCATGAAGGTAAAGCAGGGTCCCAGGATTCATTTCTGCCATATGGGATACTACATTTTGTTGTAAAAATAAATTTCTTCCCTTTTTAATTTATCATCATCATCATCATCCTAGGAGCTATAATTTACTATACTCCTAAATGACAGACACTATGCCTGATTAATTTAGCATATACTTACATGTCATCCTCAAAATAACTCTCTACAGTATGCTATTATCTGAATATTACACACACACACGTATAAAGATACTACAGATACATATGTGTGTCTTTTTAAAATTACTCAGTTATATAACAAAGCACAATCATAGCAGCCCAAATTTGACCCTACGTCTATCCAGATCTACCCAAGGCTTACCTCTACTAACATAAAAATTGGGAGTGCACTTAATCTTCCATCAGAAGCTTTTATTAGATCCATTCATTCAAAATTATATTTCCTTAAAACAATTGTTCAAAAATGCTACCTGGAGTGAAAACAAGAGAAAACACAAAATAGATTATTCAATCAAATACGCTTAGAGAAACATGCATAAATATATTTTTTGAGCTTTGTAATGTGTATTTATATATCAATGGTCATGAGAAATTTTGCAATAAACAAACCAGTTTCACATTTTTTGGTTCCTTTGTTGTGGTTATGTAGCTTGCTAACTTCTTGTGCCAAGTGTTACAGAAAACAAGCTTTATTAATCTCCATTTTCTTTGCTAAGGTTATATAATGTGTAAATCTCTTGTGCCAAGTAACATCATAAAGAAATTTCTTTGGAAATCCTTTAGGAATTTTATACTATTAACAAGCAATTTCTAGACATAGCAGTTTTCAAAACTCATTCATTAACTCATTGAATGAATGAATGAATGAGTGAGTTAATTTTAGGAAATTGTGGGAAAAAAATTGCTTTCCACAAGAGAGTAAAAAAATAAGTCTCTGTCTCTCTCTTTCTCTCTCGCTTATAATTTCCTGCCATATTTTTCAGAGATCTCTGCAGAATTTGCCTTACACAAATCTGTGTGGACTGACTGACTGTCCAAGCCTCACTTTATTGACCCTCATTTGTATTTCTATAAAAATATACTCTCATGGGGATTTTAATTTGACATTCAGTCGAACAGGAAGAGGTAGAGCCTAATAATAAATGAGATTGTTCCAGCAAAATAAATGAGTAGTGTCTTCTCCTTTCCTTGGTGTGCCATATGGCAGAAGAGCCTCATCATCACCTTAGTGCATCGTAACGGCACAGGAGCCTGGCTCAGGGCCATCCTACCATAAAGCACTTACCAACAGTGTAACTGAAATTCAGGAATGCAATCTTGCGTTGCCTCCATATCCCGAAGCAATCAAAACTAAAATTTGCTTTTTTATCACTAGTAAAAAAGTAGTGACAAAATTCATTTACTAGCTAGTAAAGCTGATTCTAAGGAAACATCTCATTGAGAATTATAAACAGCAACTATTAAAAATATTATTAACTTGAGTACTCAAGTTAATTTGTGTTAGATTCACTTTTTTTCGATTTTTTTTATAATTGAAATGTTTATCTTGATAACATGGTAAATGTCTTCTACAGGAATTTATAAACTAAGAAGGTCATGTCTTTTAATATACTCACCCCAAAGGCAGTTTTTTTTTTTTTTCTGATGCATCAAGAGGACAGCAAAAGAAAGCTTTTCACCTCTCCTCTTTCAGCTAGGTGCTATTCAGAAACAAACACAGCAAACTGAGGAAAATTCTTCAAGATTTGGGAATACCACACTGCCTTACCTGCCTCCTGAGAAATCTATGTGCCGGTCAAGAAGCAACAGTTAGAACATGGAACAACAGACTGGTTCCAAATCGGGAAAGGAGTAGTACGTCAATGCTGTATATTGTCACCCTGCTTATTAGGCTTATATGCAGAGTACATCATGCGAAATGCCAGGCTGGATGAAGCACAAGCTGGAATCAAGATTGCCGGGAGAAATATCAATAACCTCAGATATGCAGATGACACAACCCTTAAGGCAGAAAGTGAAGAAAAACTAAAGAGCCTCTTGATGAAAGTGAAAGAGGAGACTGAAAAACCTGGCTTAAAACTCAGCATTCAAAAAACTAAGATTATGGCATCCAGTCCCATCACTTCAACGCAAATAGATAGGGAAACAATGGAAACAGTGACAGACTTTTTTAGGCTCCAAAATCACTGCAGATGGTGACTGAAGCCATGAAATTAAAAGATGCTTGCTCCTTGGAAGAAAGGCTATGACCAACCTGGATTGAATATTAAAAAGCAGAGACATTCCTTTGCCAACAAAGGTCTGTCTAGTCAAAGCCATGGTTTTTCCAGTAGTCATGTATGGATGTGAGAGTTGGACCATAAAGAAAGCTGAGTGTCGAAGAATTGATGCTTTTTGGAGTGTTGGAGAAGACTCTTGAGGGTCCCTTGGACTGCAAGGAGATCCAGCCAGTCCATTCTAAAGGAAATCAGTTCTAAATATTCATTGGAGGGACTGATGCTGAAACTGAAACTCCCATACTTTGGCCACCTGACATGAAGAACTGATTCAATGGAAAAGACCCTAATGCTGGGAAAAATTGAAGGCACGAGGAGAAAGGGACGACAGAGGATGAGTTGGTTGGATGGCATCACTGACTCAATGGACATGGGTTTGAGCAGGCTCTGGGAGTTGGTGATGGACAGGGAAGTCTGGCGTGCTGCAGTCCACGGTTTTGCAAAGAGTCAAACATGATTGAGCCAACTGAATAGAAACAAAAGAAAACAAAATAACATTCTGTGATGTAGTTGTTTAGTTGCTAAGTCATATTGAACTCTTTGGTGACTCATGGACTATAACCCACCAGGCTCTCTGTCCATAGGATTTCCCAGGCATGAATACCAGGAGTGGGTTGCCATTTCCTCCTCATGGGGATCTTCCTGACCCAGGGATTGAACTTCTATCTCCTGCATTACCAGATGGGTTCTTTACCAGTGAGCCTGCAGGGAAACCTGTCTGTGATGTTGAACAGATAAAGGATAGTCTGTGGTCTATGTTAAAGAATGAAAGTGTTCTTGCTCAGTTAATAGTGAAGTGAACGTCGCTCAGTCGTGTCTGACTCCATGGACTGTATCCTGCCAGGCTCCTCTATCCATGGAATTCTCTAGGCCAGAATATAGGAGTGGGCTTCCCTAGGGACTCAGTGGTAAAGAATCCGCCTATAATGCAGGAGACACACTTTCAATTGCAGTCAGGAAAATACCCAGGAGAAGGAAATGGCAGCCCACTCCAGTATTCTTGCCTGGGAAATTCCATGGACAGAGGAGCCTGGTGGGCTACAGTCCATGGGGCTGCAAAGAGTTGGACATTACTTAGCTATTAAACAGCAATAACATATACTAACTAGTCATGGGACCTTAGGCAAGTCATTTTCTTGACCTCATTTTCCTCATCTTGGTTTAGTTTTGTAGTCTTGGCAGTACTTTGTCATTCCAAAACTTACGAACTTGTGTTTAAAAAACCTCTCTCTCGTATGGTATCTCTTGATGGCAGAATAGCTGATCCAGCTGTTTCTTATTATCCATCTCAACTACAACCCATGTTGTCTGGGTGAATTACTGGAATTTTCTAAAAATGACTCAAAATTTGACATTTTAAAGGGGGGGCAAATCATTTTGAAATACAGCCAACATATGTTAAATAATGTTAACCCATTTAACACAACAGTGTGTCAAAATGAAACAGAATATACCTTAAATCAGGATTAAAGTATCAAATCACAGATGATAAATTCTTCACACTGGATGTATTGTAAATTACAATCAAACAATCAGATTGAATTTTAACAATATGGAAACATTTTTTTTTATCAGCCCATGTACACAAGAGTAAATTTTCAAAATATATACATAGATATCATGAATCTTTTCAAAATTTCTACAAATAACCATGTCTGTTGTCTAATTTGCATGATTTAAATTTAAAAGTCAAGCACCAAAAAAAAAGCCAGTCATTGAATGAAATTGGTGATAATAATTATGATGACTGCAATGCTGAAAAGCTAGAAAGTTAGCTTTATTTGGTAGTGATGTCAAAATTATGAGGATTTCAATAGTCTTAATTTGATGTGTCTGAAATTGCAGTGGTTCTTTGTAAGTGGTGCTTAGAGCTATTTAAACTATTTTTTTAAGTATTTGTATTTGAGAGCACCCAATATTAATGGCATCTGCTCCCATCACTTCATGGGAAATAGATGGGGAAACAGTGGAAACAGTGCCAGACTTTATTTTTTTAGGCTCCAAAATCACTGCTGATGGTGACTGCAGCCATGAAATTAGAAGACGCTTACTCCTTGGAAGAAAAGTTATGTCCAACCTAGATAGCATTTTCAAAAGCAGAGACATTACTTTGCCGACTAAGGTCCATCTAGTCAAGGCTATGGTTTTTCCTGTGGTCATGTATGGATGTGAGAGTTGGACTGTGAAGAAGGCTGAGCGCCGAAGAATTGATGCTTTTGAACTGTGGTGTTGGAGAAGACTCTTGAGAGTCCCTTGGACTGCAAGGAGATCCAACCAGTCCATTCTGAAGGAGATCAACCCTGGGATTTCTCTGGAAGGAATGATGCTAAAGCTGAAACTCCAGTACTTTGGCCACCTCATGAGAAGAGTTGACTCATTGGAAAAGACTCTGATGCTGGGAGGGATTGTGGGCAGGAGGAGAAGGGGACGACCGAGGATGAGATGGCTGGATGGCATCACTGACTCGATGGATCTGAGTCTGAGTGATCTCCGAGAGATGGTGATGAACAGGGAGGCCTGGCATGCTGCGATTCATGGGGTCGCAAAGAGTCGGACACGACTGAGCGACTGAACTGAACTGAATATTAATTCAGAAAACTCGACTAGATGTTTGTAGGTTTAATGAACAGAAGTATTTCAAGAAGAGATTCTGAGGCCATTTAAATTAATTACAGAATGTACCTTCATCTCATCCAAGTATCCCCTGAATGTTTCTTTACTGTCTACTGTTACTTTCATATAGGTGGTGGTCTGGTTATGAAGAATTGAATTTAAGAATCAGTTATGAAAACTTTTACTTTTAGGAAAATATTTCAAATGTATCTTATAGTCTTTCCCACATCTTACACTTTTAATTCTTCGGTCTTGAGTATTGATGACCTGCAAGTGTATTTACTATATATGCTGCTGCTGTTGTTGCTGCTGCTAAGTTGCGTCAGTCGTGTCCAACTCTGTGTGACCCCATAGACGGCAGCCCACCAGGCTCCCCCGTCCCTGGGATTCTCCAGGCAAGAACACTGGAGTGGGTTGCCATTTCCTTCTCCAATGCATGAAAGTGAAAAGTGAACGTGAAGTCACTCATTCGTGTCCGACTCTTAGAGACCCCATGGACTGCAGCCCACCAGGCTCCTCCATCCATGGGATTCTCCAGGCAAGAGTACTGGAGTGGGTTAAGAAATGGTAATCTCTACCAAAATACATGAAATTAAGTTGCTTAATGGGCTTTCTCTTTGTAGACGTTTTAAAGGGGTACACTGCCAGTGTAACCAAACTACCTTACTAAGATCTAGAACATGCAAATGGCAAGAATGTTATAAGAGGAAAGAAGATCAAACTCTCAAGAAAGTCTACAAAGTAGTAGAATTCTATTTTTTCCTTGACTCCTCTTAGAAAGTCAGTAATGTGTGGTATTTATGAATGGAAATGGATTGCCTGGGCTTGACCACCAGCTCCATCACTGCTGAGCTGTGTAACACTGGGCAAGTTACTACACTTCGCTATGCCTCCATTTCTCCAACTATAAAATGGAGATAATAACTGTATCACGACAAGTTTGGGATGCAGATTGAGTACTAGTGTTGAATAAATGATTAATAAATGTAAACTATTGATATTATCAATGCTTAAAAAGAATTATTATTTTCCATAATTAGTTACTTGTACGAACATGGATTTGAGCAAACTCCAAGAGATAGTGAAGGGCAAGGAAGCCTGGCATGCTGCAGTTCATGGGGTGGCAAAAAGCTGGACACGATATAGTGACTTAATAATAACAATAAATACAAAGAATCCATATTCCATTTTCTAAAGAATTTTCTGACTGTGTTATGGTTGGCGGGGCAAATTGTATATTTCAAAAATATCTGCATCAGTATTTTCTGATCCCACGTGCTTTTTGGAACATTGCAGCTTTAAAATCAAAAGGAGTTAAATTTCTCACATAAGGTCTCATTCTAGTGAACAGAATGTAGAATGTGCTAGAAGAGATGCTATATGACTTCTGAGGCTAGGCATATAAGGAAATCCAAGGTACAGTCTCCCTCTCTTTTCCTCTCTGTTCTCTGTGTCTCCAGATGTTTAGTCTTAGAACCTAGCCCACGTGCTGTGAGGAGGCTTAGGCCACTCAAAGAAACCATATCCAATTGTTCATGCTCATTGTCCCAATGAGAAACTCACTGCCAGCCAGACATGTGAGTAAGCAGGGATTTAAAAAGTCTCAGCAAAATAAATAAATAAATAAATAAATAAATAAATAAAAAAGTCTCAGCATTACAGCTGACACCAAAGTGGAGTTGAGAGGGGCTCTCCTTGCCAGCATCTGCCCAAATTGCAGATTCATGAATAAAGTATATGTTTCTATTGTTTTAAACCACATATCTTGTGATAATTTCTTACATAACCTTAGCAACTGCAACAATAGGCAGTTCAGATAAATCATAATTTTAAAGTGCCTATGAAAGTATAAGGGAAGGTGATGGTTAATTTTATATGTCAACATGACTGGGTTCTAGGATGACCAGATAGTAGGCAGAACATTGTCTTTGGGCTTGTCTGTAAAAGTGTTTCTGGAAGAGATTAGCCTTTGAATTAGTAGACCGAGTGAAGAAGATCTATTTACTACTACCCCAATGCAGGAAAAAATAAAGAAGAATAGTGCTTGACTTCTATTAATAGATTAGACAATAGACATGGTTATCTGTAGAAATTTTGAAAGATTCAAAATATTTATGTATATCTTTTTGAGAACTTATTGTTGTGTACATAGACTGATAAGAAAAACAAGAATAAACTTTTGCCATTTTGTTAATATGCATTTTTTTAAATTTCCAATTTATAGTACATCCAACCTACTGAGGGAGAAGGCAATGGCACCCCACTCCAGTACTCTTGCCTGGAAAATCCCATGGACGGAGGAGCCTGGTGGGCTGCAGTCCATGGGGTCGCTGAGTCGGACACGACTGAGCGACTTCACTTTCACTTCTCACTTTCATGCATTGGAGAAGGAAATGGCAACCCACTCCAGTGTTCTTGCCTGGAGAATCCCAGGGACGGGGGAGCCTGGTGGGCTACCGTCTATGGGGTCACACAGAGTCGGACACGACTGAAGTGACTTAGCAGCAGTAGCAGCAACCTACTGAGGGCCTTTATAGGACAGAAAGATAGAGGAAGGGAGAATCTTCTCTCTTTGCTTGAGCCAGGGCATTCATCTTCTCCTGCCTTTGGACAACAGTGTTTGGGTTCTTGGGCCTTCAGACTCAGATTGGACTTGCATCATTGACTCCTCTGCTTCTCAGGCTTTTGACTTTGGACCGAGAGTTGAGCCATCAGTTCCCCTGCTTCTCTGGGCCTCAAACATGGACTAGGACTGAACCACCAGCTTCCTCAGGTCTCCAGCTTGCAGATGGCAGATCATGGGCCTTCGTGGCCTCCATAATTGTGTCAGCCAATTCCTATAGGAGTTCTCTTCTTAAAAATCTCTCTGTATATCCCATTGGCTCTATTTCTCTGGAGAATACTGACTAATACAGTGAGGAATGCAAAAGTCTCCACAGGCCTAGGCAATGATGAGGCTTAAATAAAGATATGAAACTGGTGGGTGTCTATACTTGGATCAGCAGGATAGAGGCCAAGTTTGGGAATCTGGCATCTGTAGTTTTAAATCTTAACTCCATCCATACCTCACTGAGAAATGTTGTGTCTACTATCTTTCTTTCCTTTGGTTGAGTGTCCTTGGTCCCAGATAGAAATAGGACGTACCTTTTGAAATTGATGAAAATAAAAATAGATAATAGACCAGAGTAAAACTTTGACAAATGCCAGCTCTTGTTTAAATTCACTTCCTTGACAATGTTTAGCAAGTGTCCTCTATGTTTGAGGCACTTCAATATCCTCTGGAAATACACAAGTGGATGATGTCCCTGCCCCATGGAGCTTAGACTGTTTGGACCCAAGACCCACTGTTTTGCTTGTTTATATCAATTCTGGTCTGTTACTAACTTATGCTATTTGCTTTTATTCTGATTTCTATTGTTTAACCTCCCTTCCTGTCACCTCCTTCCTGTTTTATGTAATGCCGTTAACAATAATGATCTGTTCAGAAAGCAGATCTGAGTATATACTTGATAAATCATTAGCCACTTCCCCCTATAACCTCATTATCTATGTATAGCTCTTTCTGATCTTGCTTCCACAGAAACTATTCATTCTGGTTTTCATTATGCATTTTGGAAATATTACTAAGCTTCATCAAACCGTGTGGCACTGTTGACATTCCTGGGATTCCTTGGTCATCAAGACGGCACAGCCCCTGAGCTCATGGCCCTTCAGTCTATCTGGGACAACTGAAGAAGCTATAATAATTCTCTTATGATTAAAGATGATCTGGGAGGACAATGAATGGGGAACTTACATTAAAAGATCAGTGTTTCTGGAGACAAGATGTTCGTTTTGAGACTTGAAGGATCCATAAAAGTTAGAAGGTGTCATCATCTGCTGATACTCACCTAGCTTAGTCTTAGTAACAAAATGGCTCAGACTTAATGGTGTATAAATAACAGACATTTATCTATCACAGTTCTGGAGGCTGAAAGTCCCAGAGAAGTGTGTCGACTTATCTTGCCTGGGATGAGCACCTCTTCCTGTTCCATAGCCATCACCTGTTCACCGTGCTTTCCCGGTCCACCGTCACCGAGCGTGGGAGAAGCTAGAAGAGGCTATCGTTAAGCTCTGATTCCAATCATGAGTGTTCCACCCTCAGGATTTAAGCATTGCCCAAAGGCCCCACCTCCTAATATCATCACTCTGAGGGGTTAGGATCCCAAAACATAAATTTTGGAGAGATACAAACTTTCAGACCATAACATAGCCGTCTTGTAAATTGCTCTCCAGACTTCCTGTCCAGCGCTGGCAGTAAAGAACCCACCTGTCCTGCGGAAGACCCAGAAGACGCAGGTTTGATCCTTGGGCCAGGAAGATCCCGCGAAGGAGGAAATGACAACCCACGCCGGTATTCTTGCCAGGAGAATCCCATGGCGAGAGGAACCTGGAGGGCTACAGTCCACGGGGTCTCCAAGAGTCGAACATGACTTAAGTGACTCGGTACAGCACAAGACCAAAGAACTTTCAGCTTTGAGCTCACTCAAGCCCCTGAGATATTCCATGGGTCACTCTTGGCCTTATGAGTCACTCTATCTCTACTATTTTTCTGACTAACGACTACTCTTTGAACCTCTGGCAGATGAATTCAGGTGTCTTCTACTTGATCTTATACACATCTCATTAATAAGTGTGGCACATATTACTACATGTACTGGGATGAGTTACATTTGCTCTCCATTATTCTGTTGTGTGTTCCTGAGGGAGGATTTTTTATTTTATATTTCTTTGAGTTCTCAGTGCTGTCTCTGGAACACAGTGTTTTAAATGAATAAATGCTTAATAAATAAATGCTTAATTCTCCAAAATTAAATTTAATGCTGAATAGCAAATTGAGTTTGTCTTTCTCATAAATGATTCGCTTACTCAAGTTCCCTATAGAGTGGAACAATTATAAAAGAAACACTTGACGACACCCTTTATAACACAGAACTATATTAACTCCTATACTCAGAGGTAGTAATTTATAATCTGTTTTCTTTTCATAGCAAGAGTGCTTAGAAAATGAAAGATGGTGAAAGTAAACTTCTAAAACAAAATACTGTCAAACACTTGGTTTTGAAATGAAACATGTAAAAGGGAAATTGACTAGCTGGAAAAACTGGTATTTCATTAATTGTGCTATCAGAATAAGTGGCTTTTTTGAGGGGACTAAGCAGGGAAGGGAAATCACTTAATGTGGTCTTGTCAGGATTTTCTGTAAGTATTATGCATGTTTTAACCAGTTTAAGGAGGCAGGGGAGTGGGGCAGGAAAGGTCAAGATCACAAAGTCTGCTATAGTTTGATTTGCAGCTATTTTTCAAAAAAAATATGCCAACTGTTCACATTTTTCTGTGAACTTTTTTATAAAAGAAAAATAGTATTTTTCACAGCTGTCATTGGATAATTTGATTTATTGGTGCCACTGAATAATAAGCAACTAGATTCACACTGAGCATTCTACTGCAATTACTGAAATGGCCTGTATCTGGGGCCTGGACACCCCACTGCCTGCCGGCATGTCTGTTTCAAAGTATTCAGGATTAATTGTGATTTGCTCTTTTCTAAGAGTGCTTTTTTTTTTAAGACTTTACTTACTTAGAGTAGTTTTGGATTCATAGCCAAATTGATAGGATGGTACAGAATTTCTTATATACTTTTTGATCATGCAAGTACAAGCCTCTCCCATTGTCAATCTCCCCTACTAGGATGTTGCATTTATTACAATTGATGAGCCTACATTGATACATCATTAACATCCAAGGTTCAGAGTTTACATTACAGTTCACTCTTGGTGTTGTACACACTAAGGGTTTGCACAAACGTATCAATTATTATGATATTACATAGAGTAATTTCATTGCCTTAAAAATTCTCTTGCACTCCACCTGTTTATCTCTCCCCTATAATCCTGGTAATCACTGATCTTGTTAACCTCTCATAATTTCACTTTTTCAAGAATGTCATACAGTTGGAATCCTACGGACAGTATTTAACCTTTTCAGACTGGTTTCTTTAATTTGGTCATATGTACTTATATTTCCTCCATGTCTTTTCGTAGCTTGATAGCTCATTTATTTTTAGCACTGGATAATATTTTATCAGATGTAACATAGTTTATTTATCCATTCACTTGCTGAAGGACATATTGGTTGCTTCCAGGTTTGGGGAGTTATTAATAAAAGTAATAGTTGCTCAGTAGTGTCCGACTTTGTGACCCTATGGACTATAGCCCGCCAGGCTCCTCTGTCCACAGAGTTCTCCATGCAAGCATACTGGAGTGGGTTGCCATTCCCTTTTCCAAAGGATCTTCCCAACCCATGGATCAAACCCAGGTCTCCTGCCTTGCAGGCAGATTCTATATAAGTGAAGATTTTGTGTGGATATGTCTTCAGCTCCTTTGATATCAGAGAATATGGTTGCTGGATTATATGGTAAACTTATATCTGAAACCATCAAATTGTTTTCCAACATAGCTATACAATTTTGCATTCTCCCAAGCAATGAATGAGAGTTATTGCTTCACATCCTTATCATGACTTGGGGGTGTCAGCATTCTGGATTGGCCATTCTTGAAGGTGGCAGTTATATTTCATTGCCATGTTAATTCACATTTACCTAATAAAAGGAAAACAGAATTGTATACTGGCTGTAAAATTCATGATGGAAATAATGTAATTATGAAAGAACAATATGTAAATACAGTAGGGGCTGGAGATTTGAATGAATGTTTATCAACTTAAATGATCAAGGTGACAGGAGATATGTTCATGAATCACATCCCCTTTTTAACCTGAGGAAACTGACACTAGAAGAGGTTATTTAACTTGAACTCTGATCACAATTAGGGGCTTCCATGATGGCTCAGCAGTAAAAGAATCTTCCTGCAATGCAGGAGACCTGAGTCTGATCCCTGAGTTGGGAAGATCCCCTGGAGGAAAAAATGGCAACCCACTCCAGTACTATTGTCTAGAAATCCCATGGCAAGGTATACCCTGGCAGAGTATAGACCATAGATTTGCAAAAAGTCAGACACGACCCAAACTTCAACAATGTGATCACAATTAGGGTGACAAAACTGAGATTTGAAACTCTTTCTGATTCTAGATCATAATCACTGAGACCCTTAACCTCTGCACCACATGGAGACTCCAAGGACAATGATGTTTGCATTTTTTGCTTTGCACAATCAGCATCAACTTTAGAGTTTGGCATACTTACATAGAGAAAAGGTCAGTAAACTCTTATTGCACTAAACCACATTTAAAAAGCCTAAAGTCTTCATAACTGTGAAAACTTCTAGCACCAATCATAGTCTGCAAAAAGAAAGAAAAAAGATAAAAAGAAAAGCAAAAAACTCCTCTCTTTATTTCCAATTTTTATGTTTATTGCTTGTACTGATCATTATTTCTCTATCACATATTTGAACTTCAGTAAAATTTTGAATAATCTTAAAGTATTAAGTGCGAATCCTTCTTTTGTGCATTCCCGTTAAGGCAATGCTTCTAATTTTTCATCTCTAAGTAGGATGCTTGCTATATGCTTTGTTGCTTTTCTTAGTGTAAGGCCGTTACCTTTAATAAATGTTTTGCAAGAATTTTGTTTCAGTTATAAATGAACATTAAATTATAAGACAGTTCTCTATCTTTGGAAATGATTCTGTAGCTATTAATTTTCCTTTTGATGTGTTAATACCATTAAGTCCAGTTGACATATTTGTTGTTATTGTTCAGCTGCTAAATCATGTCTGGTGTTTGTGAACCCATGGACTGTAGTATCCAAGCCTAGCTGTCCTTTACCAGTTGATAAGTTTTCAACTGGGGATGATGCTACCTGCCCTTCCTCTACCAGGAGACATTTGTACCCACTGGAGCACAAGCCTCTTCCAGGCGTAAGTATCTGGAGACACTTTAAAACTTGTGCCTGGAAGAGGCTTGTGCTCCAGTGGGTACAGGCATCTAGTCAATATTGACATCTGGTAAGAAGAGGTGAAGGGTACTATTGATCATCCTATAAAACATGGGATAGACTCCCAAGTCAGAGACTCGTCTATTCCAAAATGCCAGAAGCACCAAGCTTGAACCACCTTCCTCTAGATGAATGGGGGACATTCTCACACACTTGTAGAGTTTTGTAATCTTTAAATATATATTGAACAGTAATGGCATGCTAAAATGTACACATGGTTCCTTCTCTGACAGAGCTTATTGTCTGGAATGAGACAGATCCCATAGTAATTCAATGTGATTTGGAATAATAGGAGCTACAAGACCATAGGATACAGTATTCACTGGAAAAATAAAGGAAGACATTTGCCTAAACAAGTCCCAGCAAGTTAAACAGTACCTTTTCATTCATTCTTTAAATCATTATTTTACATCAAAACCTCATTAAGGCAATGGTGTTTTATTTTAAATAGCACACTTCAAAGAAAAATTGTACTCCATAGCCAATTAGATGTAACATTGTCAGCTAATAAATAGATGCAATAATCCCAACCACCTCCCTGCCAATTCATCCTTCTTCTCCCCTTCCACCATCCCATGCCTTTGTCCTTAATGTTTGAAATGAGTTTTTAGTCTTAATATAGAGAAAATAAAAAACTAACACATGTTGGTTTCAGATTAGAAAATATATTTTTTGTAAATTTGTTACAAGGTTTTCTATTATTCATTTTTCTCCATCTTCAGGGAAATTCTCATTCTCTCTCTCTCTCTCCTGCGATGTTATTAATATCCATTTACATTGACAATAAATAAAAGGCATCTGCAGGATTGATGATACACTGGTATGTCTTCAAACTTTATGACTTTTCTCCTAGTGTTTGAGCTTCATAATGTGCACTTTCTGCTATGATCCAATTAATCTTAAGCACAATACCAGGCATGTAGACTGTTTGGTTTTAATTTACTAGGTTATAACTAGTGGTATTTTCTCTTTCAGTATTGCTCTGCACCCATAAATTATTTGGTAGCAATTATCTCTTAAAATGCATCCAAATGCTTTTCACTTGCTTCCTGAATTTCAAGTAAGCCATCCATTAAGATATTCCTAAGAACTTAATCTAAAGTTCTATTTGCCCCTTTCTCTAACAGAGAGATAGGTGGGTGATTTTTCTTCTTCTTCTTTTTTTTTTCTTTTGGTTTTAGCATGCAATGTGTGTAACATGAGGCGTGCCAGTAGCTACCCTCACCAAAAAGAACTCCATCTGTGTATAATTAGAAAGATTACAAATTACAAATACTTTGCAATTTAAAACAAAACAAACAAAAGACAGGTTTAAACTTCACAACTCTCTGATAACATTTATCACCTAAGCTATTAAAATCAGAATTTAAAATTGGGGGCTTTTAGAAACATAGTTAAGTGCTGTGTTTGATGTAAATAGTTCAGTAAATCTTTGAAGTGTGGACCCCAGACATAACTGTTTGTGTAAGTGGGTGAATCTATGAAAATGTCAATGGGATGCAATAGGGAACCAGAAGGGTTCTTGTCTTTGAATCTTTGAAGTGTCTCTCACATTCACTTTCACTATAAGCTGTATTACTGTAGCTCCTTCAACCTCTCTAATCACGAGGGTTCTTCCTTGCAAAAAAGATGATATTCTTACCTTGAAGCATTGTTGTACAGGCGAAAAGTCAAGTAATTACAACGGGTTATGCTACTATTTTTCTGAGCTTGTTATGTGTACTGTCTAATTTAATACTCAGGAACTATTAGTGTGTATAAGAAATGAAGTTACAGAGAAGTTAAGTAATTGGCCTCTCGTTTGCACAGCCATTGATATTAATAGGTAGGGTTGGGAGTAAATCCAAGCAATGTGGGTCAGAGCCCAAATTTACAACTAGCACACATATAATAGACACTAAATAAATAGCAGGTACGATTACTGAGAAAAAGCAGCATATATATTTGTGTTTAATATTATACTGAAAAGATTATTTGATGAAATACTGCAGTCCACTTAATCTTTTTTTTTCTTGCATATTATGGACAATTATAATAGAGAACTGTAGCCTGAATTTCCAAGCCCCACAAATACTATTAACTATACAAGCAAGTTGGCAGTTAAACCTGTGTTAGAATAAAAAGCTAAAATGTGTTTCACTGCAGTGTTTATCTAAGCATCAGGTCTCAGCATCAGTTCCTAAACTCAATTTGCTTTCCATAACTATCTAAGTCAGTTGTGTGAATGGCACCATATCTTCTCAATAATAGCACAACTTTGCACTTAATTTTAATTAGCTAAACATAATGTAGCTGGGATGGCAATCAAACAGATGGAAAATTGATACCACAATGGCCCAAATGTTGAAGACCATCACACAGAGAAGATTATTTCTTTTTTCCTCTCTACTCTTGAAAATAAAAATATTTCTCCAAGAAATGCTTAGCAGACCTCATGGATCTACTCTTATTTTAAATAGTGCATGAATAGCAGTACATAGGCAAGCTTGCAGTGGTATATACAACACCTGTTCACAAGCCTGGTACTATTAAAATAACACACTTATCATCTGAAGTATAATTTCAGAGCTATGAGTTTTCAAATAGCTAATGAGCCTTGGAATATTTCTGTAAATAATTAAAAAATGGCTAATTAAAAAAATACCATAAAAGGCACCATTGGATGATGCAATATAAGCCTACCACACAATATTCCAAGAAGCCTTACTGGATGGAACTCATTAAGTTTCTGGTAAATCTACCAGGAACTATGTTCTGGCCCTTGTATTTGCAATTTCAGTAAATTTAAAGTTTGGCGCTAAAGTTTATGTTACAAGGAAGATTTAAATTAAACAATATCACATGGATAATGCGGTGATGTATTAATGTACAGTGAAAGATCATTCTTACAGGAAGCTGTATACTCTAATGCAAGGATCGGCACATTTTCCTATAAAGGCTCAGACAGTTAATAAATATTATAGGGTTTGCAGGAATAATCATCCTTGTTGCCGTTACTCAACTCTGCTCATGCATTAGGTTGGTGCAAATGAAATTGCTATTTCAGACTGTATTTTAAATCATTTTGAATACGTACGTACTCAGTCACTTCAGTCGTGTCCAACTCTGCGACCCTATGGACTGTAGCCCACCAGGCTCCTTTGCCTATTGGATTCTCTAGACAAAAATATTGGATGGGTTGCCATGTCCTCTTCTGGAGGATCTCCCCAACCCAGGAATCGAACTCGCATTTCTTGCATCTCCTGCATTGCAGGCAGATTCCTCACTCACTGAACTACCTGGGAAGCCCTTTAAATCATGATAACTAGGCCCAAACACATATTTATCAATCAAAATAGGAACCATTACAATCAACACTTTTTTTCTTTTTGCCAATGAGAAATAAGTTTGTTTATTCCTGTAGCATGAAAACCCATGCTTCAGGATTTGACAAACTCTTGAAAAGCATTTTCTGCTTCCTCCTGGTTGTGGAGGCATTTTCCTTGCAAAAAATTGTTGAGATGCTTAAAGGAGTGATGGTTGGTGAGAGGTCAGGTGAACATGGAAGATGAGGCAAAACTTTGTAGCCCAATCCTTCAACGTTTGAACCGTTGGTTGCATGGCATGCAATTGGGCATTGTCCTGAAGAACTGGGCCCTTTCTGTTGAGCAGTGCTGGCTGCAGGAATTGCAGTTTCCAGTGCATCTTATCAATTTGCTGAGTGTGCTTCTCATATGTACTGGTTTTTCTTTGGGACTCATAAAGCTATAGTGCATCAGATCAGCAGCGGGCCACTAAACAGTGACCATGACCTTTTTTGGGCCCAAATTTAGCTTTGGGAAGTGCTTTAGAGCTTCTGCTCAGTCCAACCACTGAGCTGGTCATCACCAATTGTACAAAATCAACTTTTAGTCACATGTCACAGTCCGTCAGGAAGTGGTTGGCTGTTTTGTAGAATAAGAAAAGATGACACTTTAAAACACAGATTTTTTTGGTTTCCGGTCAGCTCACGAGGCACTCACTTATCTAGCTTTTCCACCTTTCCAATTTGCTTCAAATTGAATGACAGTGGAATGGTTGACATTGAGTTCTTCAGCAACTTGTTGTGTGGTTGTAAGAGAATCAGCTGCAATAATGTCTCTCAGTTGGTCATTGTNGTTTCCGGTCAGCTCACGAGGCACTCACTTATCTAGCTTTTCCACCTTTCCAATTTGCTTCAAATTGAATGACAGTGGAATGGTTGACATTGAGTTCTTCAGCAACTTGTTGTGTGGTTGTAAGAGAATCAGCTGCAATAATGTCTGTCAGTTGGTCATTGTCAACTGCCAACAGTCAGCCACCTTGCTCCACATCTTCAAGATTCTCGTCTTTGCAAAAGTTTCTGAACCACCAACGCACTGCACATTCCTTAGCAGTTCCCGGTCCAAATACACTGTTGACATGGAGAGTTTTCTCCACTGCTTTATGACCCATTTTGAGTTTGAACAAGAAAATTGCTTGAATTTGCTTTTTTTCTAACAGCATTTCTCTAGTCGAAAATAAATATAAAATAAACAGCAAGGAATAAGGCATTAGCAAAGAAAGCATGAAGTTAGAAATGCTCATTAAAATGATGTATAACATAACCACAGTTATTTAAGAATGTATTCCAATATCAAAGGGCAAAGTTGAACAATGTAAAACCGCATTTACTTTCACACCAACCTAACAGTACAAAAGTAGCCATAAGCAATACACAAATCCATGATCAAGGTTATATTCCTATAAAACTTATTTATGAATGCTGAAATTTGAACTCTGTAAAATTTTCACATGTTATGAAATATAACTCTTCTTTTGTTTCTATTTTCTAACCATTTCAAAAAACAAAAATGACTCTTAGCTCATGAACTGTGGTCTTAGTCTACTGACCCTTTCTCTAATGCAAAGGTCAATAAATTCACCCACAAGTTGAGTGATCATTGAATTTACTGTGCAAATCTGGACACCTTAAAGTGAAAAGATGCTCTAAAATTATTAAAATTATACATAATTTGAAATGTTATTACTATTTTGCAATAGTGCTTTTTTTTTTTTACATAATACTGCTTTTGTTACTATTTACATAGTTTTGCAGACTGTTTAATTATAACAAATACACAAGCATCAATTCTTCGGCTTTCAACCTTCTTTATAGTCCAAATCTAACATCTATACATGACAACTAGAAAAACCATAGCTTTGACTAGACGGACCTTTGTCAGCAAAGTAATTTCTCTACTTTGTAATATGCTGTGAGGGTTTGTCATAGCTTTTCTTCCAAGGAGCATCTTTTAATTTCATGGCTACTGTCACCATTTGTAGGGATTTTGGAGCCCCCTAAAATAAAGTCTGTCACTGTTTCCATTGTTTCCCCATTTATTTTCCATGAAGTGATGGGACCAGATGACATGATCTTCATTTTTTGAATGTTGAGTTTTAAGCCAGCTTTTTCACTCACCATTTCCACCTTCATGAGGAAACTAATTCCTCTTCACTTTCTGCCATAAGGGTGGTGTCATCTGCATATCTGAGGTTATTGATATTTCTCCCCACAATCATGATTCCAGCTTGTGCTTCATCCAGCCCAGTGTTTCTCATGATGTAACCTGCATGTAAGTTAAAAAAGCAGGATGATAACATAAATCCTTGACATACTCCTTTCCCAATTTGGAACCAGTCTGCAATTCCATGTCCATTTCTAACTGTTGCTTCTTCACCTGCATATAAGTTTCTCAGGAGACAGTTAAGGTGGTCTCATATTCCCATCTCTTGAAGAATTTTCCACAGTTTCCTGTGATTCACACAGTAAAAGGCTTTAGCATAGTCAATAAAGCAGAAATAGATGTTTTTCTGGAACTCTCTTGCTTTTTCCATGATCCAGCGGATGTTGACAATCTGATCTCTGCTTCCTCTGCCTTTTCTAAAACCAGCTTGAACATCTGGAAGTTCACAGTTTATGTACTGCTGAAGCCTGGCTTGGAAAATTTTGAGCATTACTTTACTAGCGTGTGAGATGAGTGCAATTGTGTGGTAGTTTGAGCATTCTTTGGCATTGCCTTTCTTTGGGATTGGAATGAAAACTGACCTTTTCCAGAACAGTGGCCACTGCTGAGTTTTCCAAATTTGCTGGCATATTGAGTGTAGCATTTTCATAGCATCATCTTTAAGGATTTGAAATAGCTCAACTGGAATTCCATCACCTCCACAAGCTTTGTTCATGGTGATGGTTCCTGAGGCCCACTTGACTTCACATTCCAGGATGTCTGGCTCTAGGTGACTGTGAGTGATCAAAGCATCATGATTATCTGGATCGTGAAGATCTTTTTTGTACAGTTCTTCTGTGTATTCTTGCCATCTCTTCTTAATATCTTTTGCTTCTGTTAGGTCCATTCCATTTCTGTCCTTTATTGAGCCCATCTTTTCATGAAATGTTCCTTCGGTATCTCTAATTTTCTTAAAGAGATCTCTAGTCTTTCCCATTCTATTGTTTTCTTCCATTTCTTTGCATTGATTACTGAGGAAGGCTTTATCTCGCCTTGCTATTCCCTGGAACTCTGCATTCAGATGCTTATATCTTTCCTTTTCTCCTTTGCTGTTCACTTCTCTTCTTCTCACAGCTATTTGTAATGCCTCCCCAGGCAGCTATTTTGCCTTTTTGCATTTCTTTTTCTTGGGGATGGTTTTGCTCCTTGTCTCCTGTACAATGTCACGAACCTCCATCCGTCCATAGTTCATCAGGCACTCTGTCTATCAGATCTAGTCCCTTAAATCTCACCCCCACTGTATAATCATAAGGGACTTGATTTAGGTCATACCTGAATGGTCTAGTGGTTTTTACCCATTTTCTTCAATTTAAGTCTGAATTTGGCAATAAGGAGCTCATGATCTGAGCCACTGTCAGCTCCTGGTCTTGTTTTTGCTGACTGTATAGAGCTTCTCCATCTTTAGCGGCAAAGGATATAATCTGATTTCGGTGTTGACCATTTGGTGATGTCCATGTGTAGAGTCTTCTCTTGTGTTGTTGGAAGAGGGTGTTTGCTATGACCAGTGTGTTTGTTCTCTTGGCAAAACTCTTATCAATCAGCCTTTGCCCTGCTTCATTCCGTACTCCAAGGCCAAATTTGCCTGTTACTCCAGGTGTTTCTTGGCTTCCTACTTTTACATTCCAGTCCCCTATAATGAAAAGGACATATTTTTTGGGTGTTAGTTCTAAAAGGTCCTATAGGTCTTCATAGAACCGTTCAACTTTAGCTTCTGCAGCGTTACTGATCGGGGCATAAACTTGGATTACTGTGATATTGAATTCTCTGCCTTGGAAATCAACAGAGATCATTCTGTCATTTTTGAGATTACATCCAAGTACTGTATTTTGGACTCTTTTTTTGACTATGATGGCTACTCCAATTCTTCTAAGGGATTTATGCCCACAGTGGTAGATATAATGATCATCTGAGTTAAATTCACCCATTCCAGTCCATCTTAGTTTGCTGATTCCAAGAATGTCGACGTTCACTCTTGCCATCTCTTTTTTGACCACTTCCAATTTGCCTTGATTCATGGACCTAACATTCCAGGTTCCTATGCAGTATTGCTCTTTACAGCTTCGGACCTTGCTTCTATCACCAGTCACATCCACAACTGGGTGTTGTTTTTCCTTTGGTTCTGTCCCTTCATTCTTTCTGGAGTTATTTCTCCACTGATGTCCAGTAGCATCTTGGGGACCTACCAACCTGGGAAGTTCATCCATCAGTGTCCTATCTTTTTGCCTTTTCATACTGTCCATGGGGTTGTCAAGGCAAGAACACTGAAGTGGTTTGCCATTCCCTTCTCCAGTGGACCACATTCTAAGGACATAAATGAGGAATCAAGTGGAGTAAGAGGTGAGGAAAGCGGACTACTTAGCTTTCTAGAAGAGAGGAAACAGGAAAAGAGGGGCTTCCCCTGATAGCTCAGTTTGTAAAGAATCCACCTGAAATGCAGGAGACCCTGATGTGATTCCTGGGTCAGGAAGATCCGCTGGAAAAGATACAGGCTACCCACTCCAGTATTCTTGGGTTTCCCTTGTGGCTCAGTTGCTAAAGAATCTTCCCACAATGTGGGAGACCTGGGTTTGATCCCTGGGTTGGGAAGATCTCCTGGAGAAGGGAAAGGCTGCCCACTCCAGTATTCTGGCCTGGAGAATTCCATGGACTCTACAGTCCATGAGGCGGCAAAGAGTCGGACATGACTGAGCGGCTTTCACTTTTCAACAGGAAAAGAGAAGCAAACTTTAGCAGATGTAAGAATCTTCAAGACAAATCTTGATTTGTTTACAGTTTTATTTAGATGCCTATTTTACTGTGATTTTATCCTTCATTTGGTGGTGAAACATAATGTAAAATGTTTAACATGCACACACACACACACACACACACACACACAAAGCTGTTTTTAAAAATTTGTAGCGCATAATACTAACAGCAGCAGTATGACTGAGGTGGCATCCACAACTAGAATGGTGTCTGTAGAGCCTAACATTTCAGTTTATTCAGATAAATAATCCATGCCTCAGAAACAGATTGCTTTTCAAATGCGTTTAGCAGAACTGAAAGGTAATTGACAGCCCCAGAGATAGAATCCCTCCGTTAGTTTACAGAAAAGATATCTCATATGCATCATTCTGACGACAATATTGTCTCAAGCAGTTGGTGCAACAGTGAGTTTAGTGATTTACATTAAATGACAGAAAAGACTTTCCTTATTCTGGCTGTTTATAATTCAGTAAAACTTCGAAATATACACATACACATTCTCATTCATAACCTGCCAGAATAAATGAGGAAACTTGGTGTGTGTGTGTGTGTGTGTGTGTGTGTGTGTGTATGTGTACAGTGTTTATCTAATTTGGCTATTACAGTGTTTTGGAATTTGAGCTATTTTTAAAGTATGGCAAATTTACTTTAAAACAAAATCTGATCTCTAAGTTTATTTGAAAAAATTAAAAGATTTGGCAATAGTGGGCCAATATGCACACAATATAGACAGAAGGTGAGCTATGATTGTCTCTTTAAATGAGTTTCTTTTCTCCCTGTTGCCATTACACTAGTATGGCAAATTTACTTTAAAACAAAATCTGATCTCTAATTTTATTTGAAAAAATTAAAACATTTGGCAATAGTGGGCCAATATGCACACAATATAGATAGAAGGTGAGCTATGATTGTCTCTTTAAATGAGTTTCTTTTCTCCCTTTTGCATTTACACCATGTATGGAATGCTAACTTTATTAAGTCACTGATCCCCACCCACCACCCACGTAGCCATCATATCCTATTGCAGACCAAGCATAAATAACACCCAACATAATTGTTAAAGGTAACAAGGCAGATTTTATTACTACTGCAATAGGGGAGAGAAACTCCTGAATAAACTGAGTCCAACTTCAACTAAGACACAGGTGAGCAAAGTTTTTAAAGGGAGAAATCAAGGGAACAAAAGGGGGTTATATGGGTAAGTGAAAAAGCTGGAACAAAAATGGGCTAGTTAGGCTGTGGGGAAATAAAAAAAAATGGCTATGGGGAAATGGAAAATTAGAGAGGGAAATGACTAGAAAAATACAGAAAATAGGCAATGAGAGTAGGGACACAGTCATGTTTTATGCTTTGTCAGTACTGCATTTTCTTTAGCAAAAAATTGACATAATCTCCTTTAAAGCCATAACCTAGTGCAGGTAGAAGCCAGGTTACAATTTAGACAAATCCCTTGGTACAGTGTTCTGGTGTAAAAGTTAATTTTGCTTGTCAACTTGCCTGCACTAAAAGGTGCCCAGATAGCTGGGGAAGCACTGTTTCTGGGTGTGGCCCTTAGGGTGTTTGGGAAGAGATCAGTGTGTGAGTCAGTGAACTGAGCCAAGCAGATGGCCCTCCCTACTGTGGGTGGATATCATCCAATCTGTTGAGGCCCAAATATAACAATAAAGAAGAAGGACGAATTCACCCTTCTCTCTGCTTGATCTAGGACATTTTCTCCTGCCTTCAAACACTGGCACTTCTGGTTCTCAGACTTTCTACCTCAGATCAGGATTTGCCCCATCACGTCCCTGAATCTCTGGCCCTTATTCTCAGACCAGAATTATATCCCACTGGCTTTCCTGGTATTCAGGCTTGCAAATGACAGACTGTGGGACTTTTGGTCCTCATAACTGCATGAGCAGATTCCTAGAATAAATCTCCTCTTATATACATCTATTTCTTACAGGTTTTGTTTCTTTGGAGAACCCTGACTAATACATCCAGCAATGTATTTTTTCTATATAGCTGGGTTTTTTGTTTGTTTGTTTTGCTATATAGCTGTTCACAGTTTGCACTTATGCTGTTGCTGCTGGTAAGTTGCCTCAGTCGTGTCCGACTCTGCGACCCCATAGACACCAGCCCACCAGGCTCCCCCATCCCTGGGATTCTTCAGGCAAGAATACTGGAATGGGTTGCCATTTCCTTCTTCACTTATGACTTCTTTATAAAATAAGACATAAAGCAGTTGAGCAACATGAAGGCAAGGAGAAGAGGAGAAGGGGTGGCAAGGATCTCTGAGCGAGTCTGCAAACCTTCTATGTGAAGCTGTTTTTCAAACTAACTGCCAATATCCACTGGAGGGAGAGGGGAGTTGCCAGGAGGTGCTTGAAACCACAGGATAATTAAGACCCCATTGCCCTTGAATAGTAACTTTACTGAAAAAGCCACTTATTTTGAACAGATTTAAAGACCTCCAACTCTGCATAATCCATGGAAGAGCAGGCCTTGCCTGTCTTGCTCACTGTCATTGCAGAGTCTGCCATCATGTGAAGCTCTCATCATTTCACCTTCTCCTCCTCCTTCTCCTCCCTTCCGATCCCTCTGCCTCCTCATCCTTCTTCATATATTAATATTTTGTCTTTGATTCTTAAAGTAGTTTATATAAAAAGATGTTCAGAAAATTGAGAGTGAAGATTTCAGTGTGTATTTCCACACTATTAAGAATATAAATCCTTCCAAATCCCCATTTTCAGCAATATTATTATAGTATATAAATGTGTGTGTGTGTGTGTAAGAGAGAGAGATCTAAAGAGAGAGATTCTGGAGTCAAAATAGTTCAGAAGATTATAATTCCTCTGTGTAAGTTATCCATTCTGAGATTTTCTGTGTGGGCTCAACCTTTTGCTTTACTTCATTTCTTTTTGAAAAAATATTTATGATCTAATTTTAATGTAGAGAAATTCAGTAATTAAAAAGAGCAGTTCTGAATGTTGTTAACACGTGAAAGTCAAGGTGCCAACTAGTCATTTGGGAGCAATAAAAAAAGTAGGTTCAGTTTAAAACATTTTCTAAGGTGTTTGGTGCAGGCTTTATAATTTATGCAGATTTTTCTGGTCTCCCAAATATAGCTTGAAAACATGCCGAAAGGGATATAATTCTTCCCCATAACTGTCTGCTCCCATTTGGAAAGCAAAGTAATTCAGAGCAACATCTTACATGGTATTATAACTCTTTCACTTCTGCCGACTGAACTGCGGAGGATAGGAACCCATGTCACTAATATCTGCTAACTTTTTCTGATGTTTGGGGTGAAGCGGAAATTAAGAGGATCAATGCAAAATAGTAGAAGGACAGGAATGGCTGTCTGAATTTCCATTTCTTGAGTTCACTTGCTAATCCAAGAATTTCGTTACTCATCTCTCTTCTTCAAGGAGGGGCTGGCTGACTGGCAGGCCTGCATCAGGTGTATGTCTCATAACTTACAACTGGCATTTCTTTTTTCTGAACTGAATCTTTTGTTAGTGATGATAAATCCCTTTGAGATCTGATTATTTTTTAAAATTCAAAACCGGGGAAGTGAAGAGTTTCCATAGTTACAGCTATTGTTATCTTTCTTTAATGCCAGTCTTTTCATGGTAAAGTGTTTATTTGGGGGGGTGATAGGTGAGAGGTCAATGTTATAACCTGTCACTGTGTGGTAACCTCAGCTTGTTTTCTATTAAAGATCAGACAGAGACTTTTCCTTCCTGCTTCCTGAATTGCTTTGAGAATGTGCGGCACTGGTTTCAGATCTTCCTGGTTTATAACCTCTTTGCTCTCCAGCTACCTTAGGCTTCCCTGGTGACTTAGTGGTAAAAAACCCACCTGCCAATGCAGGAGATGCAAGTTCAATCCCTGAGTCGGGAAGATCACTTGGAGAAGGAAATGGCAACAACCCACTGCAGTATTGCCTGGGAAATCCCATGGACAGAGGATACTGGTGGGCTACAGTCCATGGGGTCACAAAAGAGTCCGATATGGCATAGCAACTAAACAACAACAACCCTGTGCTTAGTCATTCTAGAGAAGGAGATACTCACTGGTATGAATAGCATGTATTAAGACTATCATTTTTAATGAGATAGGTTTAAAAAAATCAAAATTACTTGAAGAGATAAAATTGCTTCTACTGCAAATTTATGAAAAATAAAGCTAAAGCAAATAGTTATTAATGATAAAACCTTTCTGAGCCCCGAATGTGTGTCAATTACTACGCTTATGTTGAAGGACCTGTAAATAAACAGACCTCATCATCTATACTCGAGTTAAGAAGTAGGAAAGAAAAACATTTAAACACTGACTCAGGACTTCCCTGGTGGTCCAGTGGCTAAGACTCCATGCTCCCAATGCAGGGGGCCTGGGGTTCAATCAAATCTCTGGTCAGAGAACTAGATTCCACATGCAGCAATTAAGAGTTGGCAATCTGCCATGGAAAGACCCTGCATGCCGCAATGAAGACTGAAGATCCCAAGCTGCAACTAAGATCTAGCACAGCCAAATAAATAAAATACATATTTAAACACTGACTTTAAAAACTATGCATAGAATAAACTGTCTAGATAAAGATGAGTGAGAATGCAGATGAGAGGAAGTCTAAGTCTTGTTAGGGCTGTGATGGAAAAAATCTAGTGGAAAAAAGGAAAATAAATAGGTTGGGCCTTGAAGTATGCATAGGAGTTCACTAGCCCCCAAAAGATAAAGAGGATAATGGCAAAGGAAGGAGATGGTGACTTGTCAGGTTGTGGTCTTAATAGCAGGGCCATAGGCAAAGGCAAGCAGAGCACAGCAAACACAGAGGTGGCCTGCTTTTGGCATGCCAGGGTACAGAAGGAGAGCAGGTGAGACTGGAAGAGACACCTTTCCGAGGGGCCATATCCTAAGGCCAGGTAGAGAATAAGCAGGTTCTTGATAAAGGTATACTTAGCCCCTTTCATTCGAATGAGTTCCAAGCATGCTTGTAAATCTGGCACATTTGAAAGTATGACAGTTAGTTTAGGTACCCAACTAATACCGTCAGCTATATAGTTCAGTTCAGTTCAGTTGCTCAGCCGTGTCTGACTCTTTGTGACCCCATGGACCACAGCATGCCAGGCCTCCCTGCTCATCACCATCTCCTGGAGTTACCCAAACTCATGTCCATTGAGTCAGTGATGCCATCCAGCCATCTCATCCTCTCTCGCCCCCTTCTCTTCCTGCCCTCAATCTTTCCCATCATCAGGGTCTTTTCAAATGAGTCAGCTCCTCACATCAGGTGGCCAAAGTATTGGAGTTTCAGCTTCAACATCAGTCTTTCCAGTGAATATTTAGGACTGATTTCCTTCAGGATGGACTGGTTTGATCTCCTTGCAGTCCAAGGAACTCAAGAATCTTCCCCAACAGCACAGTTCAAAAGCATCAATTCTTTGGTGCTCAACTTTATTCACAGTCCAACTCTCACATCCATACATGACCACTGGAAAAACCATAGCCTTGACTAGATGGACCTTTGTTGGCAAAGTAATGTCTCTGCTTCTTAATATGCTGTCTAGGTTGGTCATAACTTTCTTGCCAAGGAGTAAGCGGTTTTTAATTTCATGGCTGCATATAGTACTATAGCTATGTAGTACTATACAGTAATAAGTTTATAGTACTTTTCACACAAATAATACATATAAAAAGCAAACAAAAAATAAAGAAAACACTTACTCTGCTTCTTAATATGCTGTCTAGGTTGGTCATAACTTTCTTGCCAAGGAGTAAGCGGTTTTTAATTTCATGGCTGCATATAGTACTATAGCTATGTAGTACTATACAGTAATAAGTTTATAGTACTTTTCACACAAATAATACATATAAAAAGCAAACAAAAAATAAAGAAAACACTTGTAACCTTACAGTACAGTACCCTGAAAAGTACAGTAGTTCAGTTCAACAGCTGGTATACAAGGGCTGGCATCGAGTGAGCAGGCAAGAATTCCTGACTGGAGGAGGAAGCAGAGGTGGGAGATGGCAGAGCTGAAGCATCGCCAGCAACAGGAGACGGAGAGCAAGCTGCAAAGTCACTCACACCTGCCACTGATGGCACAGGTTCTGGCTCCTTGCTGGCACCAATTGCATGTCTGCATCTTTGAAAATTCAAAACTTGAAGGTTTGTATGTAGAGGAGTCACTGTATAACACAGGGAAAAGGCAAAAAGGTTTTCCACACTGTATAAGGAAAATATATTTCTTTCTTTTCAGAAAAAAAAAAAAAAAAAGACCCAGAGGGCTAGATTGCCCCAGAAGCCTTACTGAAGCTAGCAGAGAAAGAGAAGAGAATCAGATGCTACGATTAAGGAGTAACAGCTTTATCCGCAGGAGCGTGAGGGGTCAACTGCAGGAATCAAAGCAGAAAGAGGACATATGCAGAGCCTGTGTGTAGGAAGATTCTTCTGACAGAGTGTGATGGCTCAGAGGGACAAACGGGAGGTGGCCAGGGGCCGGGAACAAGCTATTAGTTCAAAGCCAAAGTGATACAGGTTGCTATGAGGATGGTGTCTGCAAAAATGAGATCACACAGTGGCCATTAGCAATGACCTTACACACACAGTGTAACTCCTTATTCTCCAGCTCCTCCACTCACCCAAGTTGCCCCCTCCAGTGCTAGGCCAGGATGGACCTGAGACACGGCCTCCAGCTCCTTTACAGATGAGCAGTTACTTTTTGCAGCACAGATTTCCACTAGATCTTCTGAGTTTGAGAATGAACTAGAAGAGACCAGGAGGAGCCGCTTGTGCAACCTCCAGCGGAGTAAAGGGGGCAGTGAGCGTTTCCACGCTCCTTCACTGTGGCAGCGGGAACTCCTCCTCCCTTTCATCTGCAGTGAGCGTTTCCACGCTCCTTCACTGTGGCAGCGGGAACTCCTCCTCCCTTTCATCTGCAGTGAGCGTTTCCACGCTCCTTCACTGTGGCAGCGGGAACTCCTCCTCCCTTTCATCTGCTCCACGCTTGGAGCAGCGAGTCAGAAGACAGCAGGTGAGCGTAACTGCAAAGCCTTTGTTTTGCTACCAGAGGCATTAAACATAAACCCTTATTTCAAGACGTTCTGTCCCAGAAAAATGGAACCCTTCTTCTGCATGGCCTCGGCTTTCTCTGCTCTACTCAGATTCAGTATAAGGAGAAAAAACACCAGCGGGTGAAGGGGAGAAGCCAGCCTGATATTCTGTGCACCGTGGGGGAGAATCCTGCTGAATAATTCACTGATAATGCAAACAGGCTCCAACTGGCAAACAATTCCCATTCATCCAAATGATTTATCTGAAAATTAAAAAGTCTAACTAAAATCAAAATAGCAGTATTAATTTACAGAACTCAGAGCGTGAATTAGAGGGAAACATTCAGTATATATACCAAGAGAGCATTTTGGGAATGGAACTCAAACAGTACAATTTTTTAAACTTAAAAAAAAAAAAATCTATGAGCAAGTGCCATTTACATTTAGTTCAACCTGGAAATTAGATTGCAGTGATATATAGATGCTATTAAGGTACAGATGGTAGGGCTATACTCTGATCCCCAAGAACTGCTAATTGAATTGTTTCTGTGATAATGGATAAATGTTGAAATTGCTCTGTGCAGAAAGGAAAAAAATATATATATTTCCTGTGATCCATTTATACTCACGCCACAGGCAAAGCCCACTAAAGACGTTCAGCATTTATTCAGTCTCCTTAAGGCCCCATCCTAAAGGTAACATTTCAACCACTTTTCTAAATGATGATAAATACATGAAGCCAAGATATCCAGAGGATGGAATTATTTTATCAGAGTTAATTCCTCCACAGAATCACCACCTTAACGTTTTCCGTCAGAGGTGAGTGGCCAAGGCCGAACTGAATTATGTTACCTAGGCAAGAGAGGAAACAGAAATAATGAGTGGAAGATTGGATGCTATCTCTAAGAGGCTTCTTTCTTTCTGACACATAGGGTTTATCTGTTTTCCAGAAATCAGCTAGGCGGATGTGTGTGAGAGAGGAAGTTCCACACATATGCTTCATACATAATATACCCTAAAATCATTTAAGAGTTTAAAAAAAATTGGATAATTAGCGTTTCTAAACTCTAGTTGCCCTCCTGGTTTACCATAGAGTCGAGAAAAATAAGTAGATGGTAATGCAAATTTATGATATGTGTGTAGCAATGAAATAAATTCATATGGGTTCAAGGTTTCATTTGAGTGCCCATATGAAAATGCAATAGCTTTCTGAAACCTTTCTGAATGCAAAATTGGCTCTAGAATTCCCACGCGAAGCAACCTCCCAAGAGATATTCTTGGCACTTGCACTTTTAACACCTCTTGGAATCCAAAAGGGAGATGGCACGTGAAAATGAGAAAGTATGGTAAAATAGGTTCAAATAATGGCCACAGAAATGAAACCTACAGAAGCTGCATATCACCCTGAGATGAAGGTTTGGGGGAGGTGCTTGTCTATTTTCTAGTAAAGATTATGATTTTTGTAACTAAAATCATTCTCCTTTCTTCTTCTCTTTATATCTCTTATCATCAGATTGTGCCAACAAATTACATTGCCTTGTTGGAGTTATTCATAGACCTCTGCCTCACTGGTCTTTGTTTAGTCCATAGTAAGGTTTAAGTAGCATTGGCACAGGGGCATTGGTGACTCAGTGGTAAAAAGGTGGCTAGTGGTAAAGAACCTGCCTGCAATCTAGGAGATGAAAGACCTGTGGGTTCGATCCCCAGGTCAAGAAGATCCCCTGGAGAAGGAAATGGCAGCCCACTCCAATATTCTTGCCTGTGAAATCCCATAGACAGAGGAGCCTGGTGTGCTACAGTCCATGGGGTCTCAAAAGAGTCAGACATGACTGAGCGACTGAACAACAACAGCACTGAAATAGCCTGTTTTCTCTGCCACCCCCAATTACCTCCTAAACTTTAAGCCCTATCTCCTTTATTTCTTTATTCCAATGTCACTTCTGCATTGTGACTGATAAATTGTCCCTCCCATCCATTAGCCAGAACACATAATCTACTTTATATTTCCACAGTCATTACTTAATATTAATTTCTTCACTCACAATTTTGTCTTTGTTCTTTGATTTCTCTCAACCCAAATACAATCTCTATAAGGAATGGCACTTAGAATTGTTTCCTGTGTGGAGATATTAAATAAATATCTTATTACAAGAACTATTTTTCTTAGGAAGAACCGACCTCTGGAAGTTTTTATAATCTTTGCTAATGATTGGAAAAATGTCAGCTTTTGAAAAGTGGGGTTGGAGAAGACTCTTGAGAGTCCCTTGGACTGCAAGGAGATCCAACCAGTCCATTTTAAAGGAGATCAGTCCTGGGTGTTCTTTGGAAAGAATGATGCTAAAGCTGAAACTCCAGTACTTTGGCCACCTCATACGAAGAGTTGACTCATTGGAAAAGACTCTGATGCTGGGAGGGATTGGGGGCAGTAGGAGAAGGGGACGACAGAGGATGAGATGGCTGGATGGCATCACCAACTCGATGGACATGAGTTTGAGGGAACTCTGGGAGTTGGTGATGGACAGGGAGGCCTGGCATGCTGTGATTCATGGGATTGCAAAGAGTTGGACACGACTGAGCGACTGAACTGAACAGAACTGAGCTACTAATGAATCTGGGAATTAAGTACAACAACAAAAGACAGGAGGAAGTGATAAAAAGTGGAATTTTCTGTTTCTGAGTCCTCCAATTTTAAAGGAAAAAAAAAAGCAAAGTGTATAATTCCCTATAATTTAAATTTTGAGGATCCCTACAGAATTCTATAACATCAATTAGAAATTAACTATCTTCCTTTTGATGGGAACTATTTTTTAGACAAATTTAAGTCCTGTATAAGAAACTGATAGAGTGAAGGAATAGATATTGTTGTTAATATTGAATCTATGAAAGAAACAGGAAATTTGGAAAGTAAGTGTGGATGGTATCCTCTTTATGAGTTATATTTGTAGACCATGATTTCCATTCACAAGGACAAAGCCCTCCTGACTGGGTAAAAGCAATCACGCCCTTTTGAAGCTGGTAATGCCCACGGAATACTAGCACTAATGTGATAAGGCACAGGCATATTCTCTCTCTTTTGCAAACACACACACACGTGTGTGCATATTCACACATATATATACTTAAGCCCACAGGTGAATAATCAGAACAGCAAAGATTTATGAGTAAGAATTGAAACATGAGATGTGAATTGAAGTATTTTAACAGCCCTTAATTAAATATTCTCATGATTATCTAGATATAAGGAGGTTTCCCAGGTGGCATTAGTGGTAAAGAACTCACCCGCCAGTGCAGGAGATGCAAGAGAGGCGGGTTCAATCCCTGGGTGGGGAAGATCCCCTGGAAGAGGGCATGGCACCCCACTCCAGTATTCTTACCTGGCAAATCCCATGGACAGAGGAGCCTGGGGGGCCGCAGTCCATGGGGTTGCAAAAAGTTGGACAAGACTGAGCGACTAACACACACAGACACACACACACACACACACACACACAAAGATACTTTCTAGGCTTCTCTGGTGGCTCAGACAGTAATGAATCTGTCTGCAATGCAAGGGACCTGGGTTTGATCCCTGGGGATGGTCCCTGGAGAAGGGAACGGCAGCCCATTCCAGTATTTTTGAGAGGAGAATTTCAGGGACAGAAGAGCCTGGCTGGGTGGGAAAAGAGTCAGAGAGAACTGAGCACCTAACGCTTTCACTTTTCACAGGGTGCTTTCTCACTCATGAATTCTATGATTCACTGTTCAAGGGGCTCAGTATCCACAACAGGGTTACTTAGTTGATTGATCCATTATATAGCTGTGGGAGAAATTTACTATCAAACTAATTGCCTGGAGTGGCCCAGTGGCTAAAAATTTGTGCTCCCAATGCAGGGGGCCCAGATTCTATCCTCGGTCAGGGAACTAGATCCCACTTACCTCAACTAAGTGTTCATATGTTGCAGCTAAAACAATCCATGTGCCACAACTAAGATGCTTGGTGCTGCCAAATAAATAAATCATTCAGTCACTAAGTCATGTCTGACTTTTTGCAACCCGGTGAACTGCAGCAAGCCAGGCTTCCCTGTCCTTCACCATCTCCTGGAGTTACTCAAACTCATGTCCATGAAGTCAGTGATGTCATCCAATCAGCTTATCCCCAGTCACCCTCTTTTCCTGACTTCAATCTTCCACAGCATCAGGGTCTTTTCCAATGATTCAACTCTTTGCGTCAGAAGGCCCAATTATTGGAGGTTCAGCTTAGGCATCAGTCCTTCCAATAATACTCAGGGTTGATTTCCTTGAGGACTGACTGGTTTGATATCCTTTCTGTCCAAGGGATTCTCAAGAGTCTTCTCTATCACCACAGTTTGAAAGCATCAGTTCTTTGGTGCTCAGTCTTTTGATGGTCCAACTCTCACATCTGTACATGACTACTGGAAAAATCCTAGCTTTGACTATACAGACCTCTGTCAGTGAAGTGATGTCTCTGCTTTTTAATGAAACACTGTCTAGTTTTGTTATAGCTTTTCTTCCAAGGAGCAAGCCTCTTAATTTCACAGCAGCAGTCTCCATCTGCCATAATTTTGGAGCCCAAGAAAATAAAATTTGTCACTGTTTATTTACTAATAAATTAATATTTAAATAAATATTTAAAAAATAATTGCCTAACTAACACCTGTAAACTCCAGCCCAGTCTCTCTCCTATTATTAAAAGACAATATATAATACAATTTGAACATTGGCAAGTCTGGCTTTTTATTGGATTTGAAGCAGTTTAATCAGTAATCTGCAATTAAAAAAAAATGATTGTAAATACCCAACTCTGCCACCAAAAACAAATCTGCAAGAAAGCTTTTCATTGCTTTCTTAAAAATACCAGGATTGAGCAATCTGTGGAAATCCTCCAGGACTATGGCTTTGGAGGAGTTATCCTTCACTATGAGTCACAGTACAGATTTTTACTGGAGCCTATTTGATATGATCTCTGATTTATATTGTGCATGTGAATCCACTTAACGGGGGCTCCTGACAAATGACACCCAGCTTTATTTGTGACAATTGCCAGAGGGAAGGTCTGCACGATGCATTCTGATAACTCCTGATAAGTGATGAATGTGGCCTTGAGTTTGAGTGTACATATAGCACACCTGGCCCCGCAAACCCACGCAGCTGTTGACAGGTGAGAACACTTGTTTACCTGTGTTACTGGCATTTGCTCATTTGAGCCGTCCTCGGGGGTTTACCACTGCTGCTAAATGAGGCAAACTGATCTTCATAGCAGTGTTCCAGTGTCTGTGCTTTCCTGCCCTGCTTAATTCAGAAGTAATCAGTATAATTGAAGAGTGACTTTCTTGCAGCTCATTTTGGTTTGATCTTCCCAGGAGTGGGGACGTGGTTTCCAGGGCACATATCTGTTTACTCTGGGGTTTCTGCCAATGAAGAGAGTCTGCCATACCAGCAATGCATTTGCAATGATCAGACCTTGCTGGAGGGAAGCATTCATGATTTGGAAAACTGCCTAAATGTATCCAGGAAGAAAGTTCACAGTGGAGATGAAGGGAACTCTTTCTCCCTCGAGCATTTTACAGCATGTTATGGTTTAGATCCATCTGGCAAAGTTTGAAATCAATGGCCTCTCCCTGGGCAATATTTTCTTTGCAACAACCCTACCTCTACACCCTCGAGGATCAGGGTTTCATGTTGGTTATAGGAGTGAAATTTTACCTAAGCTTTCAGGGGGAAAAAATATATATACTCAAAGTGTTTTTGATACAAATTCCTGTAGCTGTACTGTAAATGTTGTTGGCATGGAGACGATTTGACAGTATTTGGGTTCTCTTTGACAGCCGACACCATCAGTACACGATTCCCCTCTGTCACTGAGGAGGTGTTCCCAGGCCTGAACGTGACTTGTCATTGGTACAGATCTCAGTGTACAAAGACAGACTGCTGAACTGAAAGCAGTCTGTCCTTATTTGGGAGGAGGGCACACAACAGACTCAAACGGAATTGGATCCGTTAGGTTGTGAGGGATGAATGGATGAGGGGAGCAAAGTGCAACATCCCTTGTAGACCGTAATTAAGGAGCAAAGAGCAGGGCAGAGAACACTCGGCTAAGAACAACTCCTCCGCAGCCCCATGTGACAGTCTTCTGTGTGTTACATTAATCAGGTAGGTCTCACTAAAACCGAAAGAACATTCCTTCATCAAGCAAAAAAAATTTTTTTTTTATATTTTTATCCATATTTTAAGGACAATTGTTATGAATAAGTAAATCAGGTGATGCTCTGACAAGCCAGATCTATATGCCAGGTCTGTATATGTGGACTCTGTGAGACCCCATGTACTGTAGCCCCCTAGGTGCCTGCTTCTGTCCATGGCATTTTTCAGGCAAGAATACTGGAGTGGGTTGCCATTTCCTCCTCCAGGGGATCTTCCTGACCCAGGGATTGAACCCGTATCACCTACATCTCCCGCATTGGCAGGCATATTTTTCAGCACAGCACCACCTGGGAAGCCCATTGGCAAACCAGAGATGATTCTACTGAAAAAAAATCATAAAAGAGTTGACTACATAAAGGGAGACCCCCAATAGCAAACCAGGTTTCTTAACCAAATGTAATCTTATTATCTCTGGGCCACTTCTTACTTAGCAATGGTTATTAATCCTTTATACAGTGTTATTTTCCCAATGTTATTAAATCATCATAGATGATTAAGATCAAATATTAGAACCTATTTATAAAAGAACGGTCATTTATTCTTGTTCTGAAGCCAAGCTTAGGATCCTCTCGTGTGTTTTATAATTAGCGTCTTGGCTCAGATTAGAACTTTGCTTCCTCTCTGCTGTTTCAGATGCTGGTGTCATTGTGAGAAGGACAGGCAGGCCTCATCTTGAACACACTCTGCTTGGTGATGGCAGGCTTCTAGGAGAAAAACCACACTATAGGCTAACTTTTAATTGCAAAATTCCTTACAGTTATTTCTCCTTTGTCTCTCAGTTAATACTGGTGTTACAGCATAAACAAACTCACCTAGGACATTGTCAGCAGGGCACCCCATCATTTTCTTGAATTGACTATATTCTCAGTGAGTAAGCTGAGCAATTTCTGACACCCCGGGGTGACTTTTCCAGGTACTAATTAATCCCTGATGGAAAGTAATGTAGAAGGATCCTCGGGGTGTTGATTGAGATTCTGTAGAGCTGAGTACCTGAAAATTCCATCGGCTTATAGAAATAGAGAACCTTTGAGGGCTTTCCAGGTGAGACAGTGATAAAGAATCCACCTGCAATGCAGAAGACGAAAGAGATGTGTGTTCAGTCCCTGGGTTGGGAAGATCTCCTGGAGAAGGAAATGGCAACCCACTCCAGTGTTTTCACCTGGAGAATCTCATGGACAGAGGAGCCTGGCAGGCTACGGTCAATGAGGTTACAAAGAGTTGGACACGGCTAAATAGGCAGACACATGCACACACGAGCCACAGAGTGAAGCTGCTCAGTTGTGTCCGATTCTTTGCAACCCCATGGACTGTAGCCTACCAGGCTCCTCTGTCTGGCAAGAGTACTGGAGTGGGTTGCCATTTCCTTCTCCAGAGGATCTTCCCGACCCAGGGATCAAACCCTGGTCTCCCGCATTGTAGGCAGACGCTTTACCATCTGAGCCCCCAGGGAAGTCACCTATATACTGCACAATATGTGCCTTCGTTGTGTTTATTTGCCAATATGCATTTTTCTGAGTCTTCCACAGAAGCGTTTCCCGGTACTCTGTGGCATTAAAGGAAGGAAGAATAATGGTTGAATTGGATTAAGCATATTTCTTTAGCCTATTCTGGAATTTAGGGACCAAAATTTTAGATACAACTGAATACTTAAGAGAAAAGCCTTTGAGCTCCACACATATAGGTAGATAGAGAAAGAGAGAGAGAGAAAGAGAAAGAGAGAGATAGAGAGAGAGGGGGGGCTTCCCTGGTGGCTCAGAGGTTAAAGCGTCTGCCTCTGATGCGGGAGACCTGGGTTCGATCCCTGGGTCGGGAAGATCCCCTGGAGAAGGAAATGGCAATCCACTCCAGTATTCTTGCCTGGAGAATCCCATGGGCGGAGAAGCCTAGGAGGTTACAGTCCACGGGGTCGCAAAGAGTCGGACACGACTGAGCGACTTCACCTCACCTCACCTCACCTCAGAGAGAGAGAGAGGGAGAGGTTTCTTCTGGTTTTATAGGAGAAATATCTTTGTGTTGGATAAGATTTAATCTACTAGGAGAATGAGAAGGGTCAGTCTCTATGACATTTACCTCTCCAGAAGAATTCATTCAGTTTAATTTCTATCCCTACCACCAAGCTTGCTTCTCACTTTTATTTAAACACCAACCCAATTATACTTACTGAATTCTTTTTTAAAATGTGTATTTATTTGGCTGACTTGGGTCTTAATTGTCACAAGTGGGATCTAGTTCCCTGACCAGAGACCAAACCTGGACCCGTGCTTTGGGAGTGCAGAGTCTTAGTGGCTGCATCAGCAAAGGAGTTCCATGAATTCTTTTCAAATCATCAGAGAAAGCCAACATTTCAGCAAAACCCTCATCTTGTTGTCACTTAATGTGGTTTCCCATCCTTCAAGGTCTGTATTTATCACACTTCTTGCTTTCTGGGAACACACCACCGATCGCTCTAATCCCAGCCATCAACAGTGCAAGGAAACTCGTTGAGTTTTGGTGTGTATGTTTCCTCCCCCCACTTCAGATCAGTTTCCAGCTAAGGAAGAGGTCTCTTCTACATTATATTGAGAATAGAAAAAAAAAATCAATAAATTTCTGGAGCTGAGATGACTAGCTCCTAGAAAAAGCAGGTGGAGAGCCTTTATTAAATAACTTTTTCATTAGAGCACTACTTCAATCATAAAATAATCATAAAGGAATTATGCAAATGTGCCAAAATCATATCATGCATACTAACATTCAGTTCCAAGTCACTCTGCAGAAAACCTGAGATCAGACCCTGTTGGGAGAAAACATGAAGGCCTTCAGAGTTAGCTGATAAGAACTTGACTGATTATAAAATTTGTGACTGCCTGTGTGCTCAGTTGCTCAGTCCTGTCCCACTCTCTGTGACCCCGTGGATTGTAGCCTGCCAGTCTGCTCAGCCCATGTAATCTTTCCAATGAAGAATCCTGGGGTGGGTTGCCATTTCCTACTCCAGAGGATCTTCAGGACTCAGGGATCGAACCCATGTTTCCTGCATGTCCTGCACTGGCAGGACTGCACTGGCAAATTTACCAATGTTTTCCAATGTTTACCAATGTTTTCCCTTGGAAAGCCCCAAGTGACTACATTCAGTTCAGTTCAGTTCAGTCGCTCAGTCGTATCTGACTCTTTGCAACCCCATGAATTGCAGCACGCCAGGCCTCCCTGTCCATCACTAACTCTCGGAGTTCACTCAGATTCACGTCCATCGAGTCCGTGATGCCATCCAGCCATCTCATCCTCGGTCATCCCCTTCTCCTCCTGTCCCCAATCCCTCCCAGCATCAGAGTCTTTTCCAATGAGTCACCTCTTCGCATGAAGTGGCCAAAGTACTGGAGTTTCAGCTTTATCATCATTCCTTCCAAAGAAACCCCAGGGCTGATCTCCTTCAGAAGTGACTACATTAAGTAAGCACAATTTTAGCTAACATCAAATTAGGTTACTCTTCAGGGAAGAAGTAGCTGAACTGTCTGATAAAACATGCACAAAGGTTTTTGAAAATATTTACTCTTTTATCTAAAACGTCACTCATTGATTAAGAAGTTACCATGTCAGGCAGAATTCTAACCACTTATGTGTATTATCCCAACTAATTTCATTTATATAACAACCTTGTAAGATCCTAGTAGATTTTCCATTTTACAAATCAAGAAAATTAACTTCAGAAAGGTTAGGTAATATGTCCTGGGTTACAAAGCTGTGAAAAGCATATTTTTAAACACTATCCTATTTTGGAAACTTCAGAACATCAAGCCTAGGAGACATTTCAGACATTGTTTTTCCATGTTACTCAAGCTTCTACAGATGACTCAAAACTGAGCCTCACATGTTAATGACTTGCTTGAGGTCATATATAAAGCCTCTGCCTCCAGGCTCCTACCTCAAAATAACAGCTTTAGCAACTTGTCTTCACTCATTTACCTATTCACATGGGTGAGTCTTGTCATATTCCAGTTTGTATTATCTCTTACTGAGAAAATGCATTGTCTCTGCTCCCAAAGTAAACTTTCTAATGATATTTATATATATATTTTTAGAAAAGACAATTCTGTGACTGTCTTTATTCCAACTTGAATAAACGAATCTTGTTACATGATGAGCCACAGTGTGCAAAGGCTAACACTACTTGAAACTTGTTCTCCTGTTTGTCTTAGGGAATCTTTGTCATTATTGCCTTGGTTGTTGAGTCACTTAGTCATGTCTGACTCTTAGTGACCACATGGACTGTAGCCCACCAGCTTCCTCCATCCATGGGATTTTCCAGGCAAGAGTACTGGAGTAGTCTGATATTTCCTTCTCCAGGGGGTCTTTCCAACCCAGGGACTGAACCCCAGGGGTTGAGTGCGCTGCAGGCTGATTCTTTACCACTGAGCCACCAGGAGAGTTACGACTTCTTAGGACAGCTATCTATTAGTCTGACTCTTTTCCCCACTCCATCCATAAAATCCCCAGCATTTGAACTTTTCTCTCCCAAACTTCTATGGGTCTCAGGCAAGACTGACTTAGAAGTGGTTTATGATCAGATGCAAGCATGCTCAGTTGCTCAATTGTTTCCAACTCTTTGTGACCCCATGGATTGTAACCTGCCAGGCTCCTCTGTCCATGGGATTTTCCAGGCAAGAATACTGGAGTGGGTTGCCATTTCCTACTCCAGAGGATCTTCCCTACCCAGGGATGGAAACTGCTTTTCCTGTGTCTCCTGAATTGGCAGGCAGATTCTTTACCATGGAGCCACCTGGGGCTTCTAAAGTGTACTCATGAGTACACTTTAGAAAAAAAAGACCTACTTCATTTGTAAAAGTGTCAAAAGTATTTGTCTCACATGCTAACAAATTGTATAGCTATTAACAATAAAATTCAGAGCCTTTAGAGATCTGTTTATAATGATGGGGATATATATATATATATATTTTTTCTTATCATCATTCAAGGCCAGTCTATTGACCCTGAATTAAAGGCCCCATCCTAAAAAACGTAAACCAAACCAAAACAAGAACATAATAATAATGAGTGAAAAGTGAGTGAAAGGAAGAACGAGAGCTCTAAAACTTTGATGTTTTCTAAGACTATAGATTGAGTTATATAAACTTTATAATTAGCCTTTAGATGAAAATCCAGGTCACAAGTTAGTTCAGTTAACCTCTTGAGTGTTTCATTAATCAAAACCTGCTTAAAGTGATTTTCTCATTCTCAACACAATGTAATGTGAAATACGCTATGTTTATAAATCCCCACTGTTTGCTCTAGCAATGTTACAGCAGACTTTTGTGTGTTTCTGTCTTCATTTCTGTTTATGTGGTTGGTTTGGGGTTTGTTTACTTCTTTGCCTTATCTTTCAAGACATTTATTAGAAAAGAGTTACCTGCCCATTTCATGGTGTATACCTTTCCGTTCACTAGTCCACTGCTTTAGGAAATATGAGATACATACAAAAAGGAAAGTTAGTTTAAATTTAAAATATGTAAGTCATGGTAGACAAGCAGCTCAGAGATTGTATCAATGCTATTACAGTCACTGACAGATTTGGAGAAAGCAAAAAAAAAAAAATAGATATATATATATCAGATCAGGATGGTTGGAATATGTCTACCATTCTCCCCTAACATATATTAAGTTAGATATGACTGAAACAGTAATGGCAGAACTTTCTCAATCTGTCCATCACTTTACTCAACAGTAGCCACAAGGATAAAAATGACACGTCTATAGGTTATGATAATTTTAAAGGAAAATATGTTATGGTGCACTCTGGGTAAAATATGCAAATTATCAAGGCAGCAGAGATAATTAAATTTTCTCAAATCAGAACAAAACGATCTTCTTTGATTGAACCCCTTTTTTTTTGAGAAGAGACACAGATTCACTGCACTTATTGTTATAAGAGCATGCTTTGTAATAAAATCAAACTTGACAGATGTGGAGATTAAGAAGCTTGAGGATTTATAAGAAAAAAAAAAGAATCAATAAATTGAGAAGAAGATGCTAGATTCCTGATATACGCCTCCGTTTCCTCTCTACTAGTCCAGTTGTTTTGATAATTCTTGCGTGTGTGCTTGCTCAGTCACTCAGTCGTGTCTGTCTCTTTTGCAACCGCATGGACTGTAGCCTGTCAGGCTCCTCTCACCATGAGATTCTCCAGGCGGGAATACTGGAGTAGGCTGCCATTTCCTCTTCCAGGGGATCTTTCTCACCCAGGGATCAAATCCATGTCTCCTGCGTCTCCTGGCAGGCAGACTGGCAGGCAGATTCTTTACCACTAAACCGCATGGACTGTAGCCTGTCAGGCTTCTCTCACCATGAGATTCTCCAGGCGGGAATACTGGAGTAGGCTGCCATTTCCTCTTCCAGGGGATCTTTCTCACCCAGGGATCAAATCCATGTCTCTTGCGTCTCCTGGCAGGCAGACTGGCAGGCAGATTCTTTACCACTGTGCCACCTGGCAAGCCTTTGATAATTCATAGGTGCTGTTAATTAAATCTAGCAGAGTGCTGTATCAAGTAAGCAGAGCTATGTCAGAAGAAGTGAAAATACTTATATAATCAGTGGTGGATCTATGATACTCTTATTGAAAATAGATATGCATGCTTCTGTTATTTACATTTTCACTGTGACCTGACACTTAATAAAGTGAAAGTGAAGTCGCTCAGTCCTGTCCAACTCTTTGTGACCCTATGGACGGTAGCCTACATGGCTCCACGGTCCATGGGATTCTCCAGGCAAGAATACTGGAGTGGGCTGCCATTTCCTTCTCCATGGGATCTTCCCAACCCAGGGACTGAACCCGGATCTCCTGCATTGCAGACAGACGCTTTACCTTCTGAACCACTAGGGAAGCCCAGTGAAAGTCATTCAGTCATGTCTGACTCTTTGAGGCCCCAAGGATTATACACTCCATGAAATTCTCCAGGCCAGAATACTAGAGTGGATAACCTTTCCCTTCTCCAGGGGATCTTCCCAACCCAGGGATCAAACCCAGGTCTCCAACATTGCAGGCAGATTCTTTGCCAGCTGAGCCACAAGGGAAGCCCAAGAATAGTGGAGTGGGTAGCCTATCCCTTCTCCAGCAGATCTTCCCCACCCAGGAATTGAACCAGGGTCTCCTGCATCTCAGGCAGATTCTCTACCAATTGAGCTATCAGAGCTACCTTGACACTTAGTAAAATGTTTGGAAATTCAAAAGAACTCAATATTTGTAGAATTAATGACTAAATAAAATAATTTAAAAGTTATTATAGTTTATTGATTCAATTTCTCATTTCAGACTCAATGTAAATGCCTGTGATATTAATACCAACTAGTGCCACCCAAGTTGTTATTTTCTTTAAGCTAGATGGATTTCTCAGTGAATAGTTGGACTTGAATGGATTAAAATAAAGATTTGAAAGCTCATTTTTTCACAGGTGCATACTAAATATTTTAAAGTCAGTTTTCTGCCTACCTTGTCCACTGCATTGATCTTCCTTGTTTTAAGTTAAAACTAGAAGTGGTGTGGGTGTACACATGTGAGTGTGCAGGTGTGTGCACACTCACATGCGTGCATGAATGCATGGTTTTCCTAACTGGACATCTTTTGATTTGGCAAACCTTTTGTTTCCTCCTGGGTGATCCTACCTGCACCGTAATCAGGACATTAATCTGGCTTTTAAAGTCAGCAATAAGACAATGAAATGAGCTTTGGGTTATAGATCAGTGTTCATATCCAGAATTACCAATTAGAAGATCTGTGACTTGGAGACAGTAATTTCATTTCTCTGGGCCTTGTTTTTCTTGTCAAAAATAAAAAGGACTTAATCTATAATTACTCTCAATACTGTCCATAGCTATTTTGAGATGCAAAGAAATTTTAGGTTCTAGAGAGCTATAAGTGAGAAATTTTCTAAATTAACCAATATGGTTTCAATAAGCTTATATAAAGGGCTTCCCAGGTGACTCAGTGGTAAAGGATCTGCCTGCCAATGCAGGAGACGCAAGAGTCATGAGTTCAGTCTCTAGCTTGGGAAGATCTCCTGGAGAAGGGAATGGCAACCCACTCCAGTCTTCTTGCCTGGAAAATTCCATGGACAGAGGATCCTGGCGGGCTACAGTCCATGGAGTTGCAAAGAGCCAGACAGGACAAAGCATCTGAGCACGCATACACGCAGCTTATCTGAGAAACAACCGTAACGCATCTAAGAACACGTCTAGTTCTCTATCTCGCACTTTGTCGATGAAGATGCAGTGGGCGAGGCGGTGCAGTGGCGGCTGCACAGAGGGGGGCAGGGGCGGGGGCTTCCTTTGTCACGGCATTGTTGCAGCCACAAGTCGCTAAACCCTTCTCTCCTTTTAGCCACCTCTTCTTAAAAGTATATATTTTGTATAATAGGTTCCAGTTTCATCCATCTCATTAGAACAGATTCAAATGAATTCTTTTTGATGGCTGAGTAATACTCCATTGTGTATATGTACCACAGCGAGTGAAGTAAGCCCGAAAGAAAAACACCAATACAGTATACTGACACATATATATGGAATTTAGAAAGATGGCAATGATGACCCTGTATGCGAGACAGCAAAAGAGACACAGATGTATAGAACGGACTTTTGGACTCTGTGGGAGAGGGAGAGGGTGGGATGATTTGGGAGAATGGCATTGAAACATGTATACTATCATGTAAGAATGAAGCACCAGCCTATGTTCGATACAGGATACAGGATGCTCGGGGCTGGTACATGGGGATGATCCAGAGAGAGGAAATGGGGTGGGATGAGGGAGGGGGATTCAGGATTGGGATCTCATATACACCCATGGTGGATTCATGTCAAGGTATGGCAAAACCAATACGGTATTGTAAAGTAAAATAAAGTAAAAATTAAAAAAAAAAAAAAAGTATATATTTTGGAAAACCCTTCTTAAAAGAAAAACAATTCTAGGGGCAAAATACTTAGATTTGATCATGCAAATTAAATGTTTAGACAAATCATGGAAGGGTCAGGAGAAAGTATCACTTAATATGGACATTTCCTTATCTTTTTCTGTACAGACTTTCACTTCCTTTACTACAGATATGGCTTTGAAGTCATGGTCATGGATTGTTCATCTCTATTTGCACTGCTCAGACGGTAAAGAGTCTGCCTGCAGTGCGGGAGACCCAGGTTCAATCCCTGGGTCAGGAAGATCCCCTGGAGAAGGGCATGGCAACTTACTCCAGTGTTCCTGCCTGGAGAATCCCAAGGACGGAGGAGCCTGATGGACTATAGTCCATGAGGTCGCAAAGAGTCAGAGGACACTGAGCAACTTCACTTTCACTTTCCCACTTTAATTTTTTTCAAATAGCTCACTCTTCTCTAGACATTGATGTTCAGTCCCCTAGTCAGGAGTAAACCCTAAACTTCATAGTCAATAGAATTCCAATTTAGCTGGGAATCCCTTGCTATGGTGCACAGACATCCTTAAAACTACTCTTTCCCAGTTTCCTGAACATAATAGCCTGCTAAGTACCTCCTACCTGTCATTCCTTTCATCTGTCTTTACCATTAGTTTTAGCACATTCCTAGTCTTTATTTTCTGTTGAGCACACATTTCTCATAAGTTAGTTTCCTTTTCCTTCTCCAGTCTCAAGCATGTCATGCTTAGTTAACATTTCTTATTGAAAGCAAATTTCATTTCTATCCTGTTCTCTTTTTAATGCACGCTATTATGCCCACTTTGCCCCCATCACATTTTATCCTAATTTTCCTTGCTTTTCTTCTCATCTGTGGTGCAAATTCTCAACTGTTTCCTGCCTGAGTCTAGCCTGAGTTAACTCAGTTCTGTCTGATTTAATTTCAAGCTTAAGGATATTCGTGTAGATGAAATTTATGACACTGTATTATAAAGAAAGAAAACTGTTGATACTTAATGTGTGAATTAGTAAAAAGAAACTAGTTCCATTTCTTTCTTTCTAAGATGTTCAGTTCAGTTCAGTCATTCAGTCATGTCTGACTCTTTGCGACCCCATGAATCACAGCATGCCAGGCATCCCTGTTCATGATCAACTCCCAGAGTTCACTCAGACTCATGTCCATCAAGTCCTGTTAGCACACAACTAAAACTACTAGATAGTAGTTTTAAAAAGATGTTTTAAAGAATGTAAATCATATACTTATTGTTATTATCGATATTGATAATTTCTTGAGGGCAAGGGCCATGTATTATATTCATAGCCTCAATATTGAAAATTAATTACAGTATCAAACAATTCTTATATTCTGTCTTTAACATATCTTGTATAATTGAATCTGGCTTCTTTTCTTACTTGGGTCATGATAATTTTATAAACTTATCAATCTTGGTCAACAATGGATCCTACCTAATTGATTCAATTATTGATCTCTTACTTATGTCAAGGATTTTTCTCAGCACTTGTAGAAAAATAGGTGGTGCTTATATTATATATTAATTGCTTAATTATATAAATTTTCATACTTTATGTAAATATTTTGCAAATACTTCCTAAATTCTTTTGTTCAACCATTAAGTTGACAAGCCTCATTCCTAGTGTTGCATATATTTGTAGATTGCTCACCCCTGTTGCTGCATGATATTCCCTGACATGTGTACATCATAATTGCTTGAACTGTTTCACTATTGATGGATATTTGGGCAGTTTCCAGCTTGGAGCTATTAAAAATAATATGCTGCTGTAAATATTCTAGTCCATTATTTGGGGGAACGTATGTTACCATTTCTGAAGGCAGGTTGGATTTCTCCTGATTTTAATTCTTCTAAATAATTCAAATAAATTGCCAAACACAAAAGATATAGAATTCATCTTGACTACATATCCACTTTTTCGTTGAGCCTCATTCCTCTACGAGCTTCCCCAGGGGCTCAGCGGTATAGAATCTGCCTGCACTGCTCAAGACAATGCAAGAGACGCGGGCTCGATCCCTGGGTTAGGAAGATCCCTTAGAGCAGGGCATGGCAACCCACTCGAGCATTCTTGACTGGAGAATTCCATGGACAGGGCAGACTGACAGCCTACAGTCCATGCAGTTGCAAAAGAGGTAGACGTGACTGACTGAGCAAGCACACACACACAGGAATTATCAAAACAACTGAAATAATAAAGAGGAAAAGGAGGCATATATCATGAATCTAGCATCTCCTTGGAGAAGGCAATGGCAACCCATTCCAGGTCTCTTGCCTGGAAAATCCCATGGACGGAGGAGCCTGGTAGGCTGCAGTCCATGGGGTCGCTAGGAGTCGGACACGACTGAGCGACTTCACTTTCACTTTTCACTTTCATGCATTGGAGAAGGAAATGGCAACCCACTCCAGTGTTCTTGCCTGGAGAATCCCAGGGACAGGGGAGCCTGGTGGGCTGCCATTTCTGGGGTCGCAGAGAGTTGGACATGACTGAAGCCACTTAGCAGCAGCAGCAGCATCTTCTTTGCCTCAATTTATTGGTTCATTTTTCCCTGGGGCAGAGAAGCCTGGCAGGCTACAGTCCATAGGATCACAAAGAGTTTAAGCAACTGAGCACATATACATGCAGGCATTTCTTACTCCCATTAGGAGAAAATGTCCTCAGAGAGTTATTTATACTTTTTCTTCTTTTCCTTGAAATCTCTCCTAGCTAAAATGAAGTTTCAGATTGTCGAATTGGAGTTAGATGTTTCACTACTTCAAGCATCACTGTTAATTTCAAGGAAATACGCAATCAAGTAGCACAGGTGAAGCAAAATGCCCCCCAGTGCTCTCCACTGCACTAGCAGACGTCCTCGCTGACCCAGGTCAAAAGTAGTCTCTTAACTGAAGTGGGCCTCCCTGGTGGCTCAGATGGCAGAGAATCTGCCTGCAGTGTGGGCGACCTGGGTTTTATCCCTGGGTTGGGAAGAAACCCTGGAGAAGAGGGTGGGAACCCACTCCAGTATTCTTGCCTGGAGAATTCCAGAGGAGCTTGATGAGCTACAGGCCATGGGATTGCAAAGAGTCGGACAAAACTGAGTGACAGACACACATATTAACTGAAATAAAAGTCATCTCACACAAGAGGAGACATTTAGGCAGTGAAAGGCTTCCATTCTAAACTCAAAGAGTTACATATTTTATACAATACTTTTCCAGGAACTCAGACCTCATAAATCTTGTAAAACAATGATACTCTACTGAACTAATTCAATGAGTAAGAACTCTCCTCCAATGCTATAGGTTTATTTGATAAAATATTCTTACCAATGTGCTAAACGGAAAGATAACTGGAGTCACCTGTGTTCATTTGTCCCTGGAAAGGTAGACAAACCGACCACAAGCCAGCTGGTAATATCTTTCTTTCATACTGCAAGGGAGTATCTTTCCACATCTATTTATGAAGGCCACCAATGAAACCTAACAATTTTTTTTTTTTTTTTTAGATCAGTGATCCGTTCTGGATGCTTTACCTACCTGATCTACCAGCAGCAGTTGACACAGCTGACTATCCCACATACTTTCCTCACTTGGCTTCCAGAGCAGCCTTTATTTTTCTCTGTCTCTCTCTTATTTTGCCTGTCTCACCGACCACTCCTTTTTTTTTTCTTCTTTATGATTCCTTCTTATGTTTGGGATGCCTTAAAATGGGAGTGCACCAAAGGGCAAGTTCCTTGGAAGTCTCCTCTTTTATTCCCTTTTTATTTCACAGTCTCCTGACTTTAAATGCCATCTATAAGCTGAAGAGTCCCAAATTGGCATCTTCCTTCCTGTCCTTCCCCTACCTTTCTTGTGTTCCCCTAGGCTTATTGAGGTATACTTTACAAATAATATTGTATATGATTAAATAATTAATATTGAATATTTAAAGTATTATATACCACATGATGACCTGATATAAATATGTATTGTGAAATTATACTTTTTACCCCCACCCCCGATCTCCAGATTTAAGCATCCAGATGACTTTCTAACATCTCTATTTGTACATCCACGACCTATGTACATTTGATATGGCCAAAACTGAATTTCCTATTCTTAATCTCAATTCAGTCCCCAATATTCATCGGAAGGACTGATGTTGAAGCTGAAACTCCAGTACTTTGGCCACCTGATGCGAAGAACTGCACCATTCAAAAAGACCCTGATACTGGAAAAGACTGAAGGCAGGAGGAGAAGGGGACGACAGAGGATGAGATGGTTGAATGGCATCACTGACTCGATGGACATGGGTTTGAATAAACTCTGGGAGTTGGTGATGGACAGGAAGGCTTGGCGTGCTGCAGTCCATGGGGTCACAAAGAGTCGGACATGACTGAGCGACTGAACTGATTCTCAAATATTCCCCTCCCACTGTCTTCTCCATCTGAAAAGATGACAACTCTCCCCTCCATTAACTCAAGCTAGAACCATGGTGCCTTCCTTGCCCATGTTCCTTCCCTTACAGCCACACTGACTCCATCATCAAGTCTTCTTGATTCTATCAACATTTATAAAGAATTAGACTTTTTTCCCCCCATCTCCACTTTCAAGACTAGACTTCACTTCAAAGTAATAAAGCTTAAACTTTGTGACCTTTCTATGCCAGCCTTTTATACCCCTCTCAGGATTCAGGAGAAAGTACTCTAGCCATGGGCTGGAGGCACAGAGTATAGTCTGCACTGTGATGCACTCCAAAGGGGGGCCTGAAGCCGGGACAGGGTGTAACATGCCAGCAACACTGCTTCTGCAGAGCAATACGTGCTCCTGGCTGATCTTACTAGTGTTTGGACTCCACCACTCATACCAAGGGGGGCTCCCCAGCAGCATCATGGTTCTTCTGTCTGCTGGGTGACCCTTATGACCCAGGCTTATGCAGCCCCTAGGGACTGACCCCGGAGAAGGCAATGGCACCCCACTCCAGTACTCTTGCCTGGAAACTCCCATGGACGGAGGAGCCTGGTAGGCTGCAGTCCATGGGGTCGTTGAGTCAGACACAACTGAGCAACTTCACTTTCACTTTTCACTTGCATGCATTGGAGAAGGAAATGGCAACCCACTCCAGTGTTCTTGCCTGGAGAATCCCAGGGATGGCGGAGCCCAATGGGCTGCCATCTGTGGGGTCGCACAGAGTCAGATACGACTGAAGTGACTTAGCAGCAGCAGCAGCAGGGACTGACTCTGTGGGAGTGATGGCCAGGGGAAGTAAGAAACCCCAGGAGATAAAGTCAAGATAAACCACAGTGTGGGGCCATGGATTTCTCCTCTCCAGGGGTTGAGGAAGGGAGATTAAATGGCTGGAGCTTTTGAGGGCTTCCATCCATCAGTTGATATAGCCTCAGCAGGAACCACAAAGGGAGTTGGAAAATTAAGTTATTTTTCTACACTGTCAAAAATAAAAGACAAATTTTGTCCAAGCAAGTTTGCACAAAAGAACAAGTTTTGATTTTTCAATGAGAGAATTATCTTTCTATTCTCTCTACCATAAAATTGCTACATGAGAATATGATCAAGGAAAATGCTTTTAGACATGTAGGGAGGAAAAAAAAAAAAAAAACAGCAGAGAAGTGTATCAGGCACCTGATGATAAGAATAATTTATAAATTTGAAGACTTTTATGATGCCCTTGTTATTTGTCAGCTTTTTAAGGTTTGTAACGTCTTATATTTTGAGAGGACACCAGAGCAGCTGCTTCTGCTCCTCTGTGTTGCTATCACCTGTGTCCAGAGGTCCATCAGTCTCTAACCTGGATTAACTCAGGAGTCTCCAAACTTCCGATTTGGCTTGACCCGCCCCACCCCACCGCTCTCTAGTTAATTCACAAAAGAACAGTCAAAGTGCTTATGTTAACCTCTAACCCAGGCCACGCCCCTCTTCTGCCTGAAACCTGCCAGTCCTTTCCTGTCTTGCTCAGAGTCAAAGCCAAAGCCCTTACCTTGGCCTGCTTCTGTCTCGCCTAACTCCCTGAGCGTCTCTGTCCTCTCCCTTCTCTTCCTCATTCAGCTTCATTCGGGTTGGCCTCTTTACTGCTTTGGCTACATGACATCTTTCTGTCTTGGGAACATCTTATATGAATGACTTCCTCTTCTTGGAGGATTCTCCCCAAGACACATAGACAGCCTCTCACCTGGTCCCTTTAGGCTGCTTGTAAATAGCAGTGTCTCAGTGAGAACTCCCTGATCATCCCACGTAAAACTGATTGTTCCCATCACATGGAGACATCTTCTCCTTCTCTCTTTTGTTTTTCTGCATACTATTATCATCTTCTAAAACACTCTAAAGTCAGCTTACTTATTTCTTTTTTTTTAATTTAAATTTATTTATTTTAATTGGCAGCTTACTTATTTCTACATTGCCTTTCTCCCCTCATCACTTCATGAAGACTGGGATTTTTTTTTTCTGGTAGGTCTACTACTATCCTCTCTTCTGATATCTAAGCAATGTCTGGCACATAGTTGGCCCTCACTAAATGTTTTATGCATTCACGAATGAATAAATAATTGGATGAATGACTTATGTTTCCTGCATTCTTGCAGACCAGAGTTTAGAGACAGAAATATCTTAAGAGCTTGTTTGGAGGTTCTGGCAAAGGAGCTTAGTTACTCGTATACCCTTGACCAAAAAACGGTCCTCCTCTGTGGGGGAAGGTAGTCCTCTTTGACGGAGAGTGTGGTTTCAGGAGGGACACACATGGAGAGGTGGGGGAGGAAGGGGACACCCGCCTAGCCATCTGGATCAGCTGAATCAACCCTGGCGGATCGAGCGGGTGAGAGGTGTCACAACCAGACCAGCCTCACATACTAGAGACAGAACTATCTCAACGAATATTGCTTTGGTTTTACATGTAACAGAAAGTCGTTAAAGGTTTTTGACTGAGTGCGTAACATCATGAGACCTTTGTTTATGCAAGATGGTTATGAAAATGTCACTGAAGTTGATCTGATTAGAGTCAGAATAGAGACAAGCAGACCAGCTATTTAGGAGTAATGCAATAATGGTCTGCACTAAGATAACAGAATAGGGGCTATAGTGCTTGGCACATTGATGCTGAGAATTTTGTAAATGACATTCTGGGGGTCTTGGGGGTGAGGCTTTTCTATTTTAACCCAAATATTTAAGCTGTGTGGGAAAATCCTGAACTTAAAGTTGAATAACCAAAGGGTATCCAAAGGTTACCCAAAGAATTCAAATGTAGCATTGGTGGGATGACATGCCTTCAAGATATTTCTTCCAGAAGGATAATGTTTAATACATAAATATGCATTTGTTACCAAAATTTTAGCCTTTGAGGAATACCTGTGAAAAATACCACCTAACATTTGCTGTAAAAGTACATCCATCAGTTGCATCTATCTATAAAACAATAGAGCATAGAGCATCTTATTACATGGGATATGAAAGAGTTGCAGTGGGAACAGTAAGTGTTTCTTCATCCTTGGGTCCCAATGTCTGTGGGCATCCCTTCCCCCCAAAACTGAAGATAGCAAATTGATTTTCACAGACAAAAACACACGTGAAACTGGTGAAAAAGGAAACCAGATGGAGAGGGAGAAGGAGGGGGTGGAAAGAAATGGAAGCGAAGCACGCTGACACCTGTTTTCCAGCACAATGATCATTAAAATTATTGCATGTTATGCCAGAAGCTTTATTTTAAATATCCTGTCTGCTACCTTCTGGGTTAAATAAATAGTTTTGAATATGCATCTCATTCAAATTACTTTCCATCACAGTCAGTGACTGCAATTAAAGTTACAGTGCTGAGTAGCTTTGAGTTCTTCTAGAAAATGACAAGGCATAAAAGTACTGCTATCCCCATCTTGCTAATGCTGGAACACACCTTGCTCCTGGATGTAGTCATGTTCAGTAGCTCAAAAAATGCTCACTTATAGGGCCTACTATTAGTATTCCAAAAACCAGAGTCAGCACCACCACCATCATCATCATCCTTGCCATCATTTCATAAGGAAATGAGTAACGGGTAGTTGTTGTTTAGTCTCTGAGTCATGCCCAACTCTTTGTGACCCCATAGACTGTTGCCCACCAGGCTCCTCCATCCATGGGATTCTCCAGGCAAGAGTACTGGAGTGGGTTGTCATTTCCTTCTCCAGCGGATATTCCTGCCTCAGGAATCAAACACATATCTCCTGCTTTGGCAGGCAGATTCTTTACCACTGACCCACAAGGGGAGCCTGAATAATGAACTAGGGTAGGCAGTAATTTGATCGATTAGCACTGGTTCCAAGAGAATTTCTCATCATTAGGCTAGACATTTATCTTCAAATGGAAATTTCTGGATATATAAGCCATACTTACATCAACTAAATTTTTGTTTTAAACAAAGAAGTAGTGTGTTGTGTTAGCAACTATTTTTCTCTCTATAAATAATATATATATATATATACATATCAGCACTGATAATTACAATGTCTACCTATATATAGCAAGAATTTTTTAAATTAGTTTTTATTGATTAGTAACTATTCATATGTTTCACTGTTATCTCAGTAACTATTATATGAAAGTAATAATTGTTGCTGAGCACAACAGTTGGATTCTGTTTTCTCTTGATGTTTATATGCTTATTGCAATAAACATATTGATGATCTGGAAATCTTAAGTTCTTACTGTGCTAACACTTAAGTTTCTAAACTAGGTTTTGATATAATTAGTAGTTATAGAATTTATTATAGGCTCATAGTGTAACTGGTTGCCTGGCAAAATGGTTGTCTGAGGAGGACTTAAAAATAGCTGAGAAAAGAAAAGGAGCTAAAGGCAAAGCAGAAAAGGAAAAATATACCCATTTGAATACAGAGTTCCAAAGAATAGCAAGGGGAGATAAGAAAGTCTTCCTCAGTGATCAATGCAAAAAAAATAGAGGAAAACAACAGAATGAGAAAGACTAAAGATCTCTTAAAAAAAAATTAGAGATATCAAGGGACTATTTCATGCAAAGATGGGCACAATAAAGGACAGAAATAGTATGGACCTAACAGAAACAGAAGATATTAAGAAGAGGTGGCAAGAATACACAGAAGAACTGGACAAAAAAGATCATGACCCAGATAACCATGATGATGTGATCACTCACCTAGAGCCAGACATCCTGGAAGCCGAAGTCAAGTGGGCCTTAGGAAGCATCACTATGAACAAAAGCTAGTCGAGCTGATGGAATTCCAGTTGAGCTACTTCAAATGCTAAAAGATGATGTTGTGAAAGTGCTGCACTCAATATGCCAGCAAATTTGGAAAACTCAGCAGTGGCCACTGGAAAAAGAGTTTTCATTCCCATCCCAAAGAAAGGCAATGCCAGAGAAAGCTCAAACTACTGCACAATTGCACTCATTTCACACACTAGCAAAGTAATGCTCAAAATCCTCCAAGCCAGGCTTCAGCAGTACATGAAACGTGAGCTTCGAGATATCCAAGCTGGATTAAAAAACGGCAGAGGAACCAGAGAGCAAATGGCCCTCGTCCACTGGGTTATCAAAAAAGCAAGAGAGTTCCAGAAAAAATATCTACTTCTGCTTTATTGACTACATAAAGCCTTTGGCTGTGTGGATCACAACAAACTGGTTCCACCTTACCTGCCTCCTGAGAAATCTGTATGCAGGTCAAGAAACAACATTTAGAACTGGACATGGAAAAACAGACTGGTTCCAAATAGGAAAAGGAATATGTGAAGGCTTTATATTGTCACCCTGCTTATGTAACTTATATGCAGATTACATCATGCAAATGCTGGGCTAGATGAAGCACAAACTGGAATCCAGATTTCTGGAAGAAATATCAATAACCTCAGATATGCAGATGACATCACCTTTATGGTAGAAAGTGAAGAACTAAACAGCCTCTTGATGAAAGTGAAAGAGGAGAGTGAAAAAGTTGGCTTAAAACTCAACAGTCAGAAAATTAAGATCATGGCATCTGGTCCCATCACTTCATGGCAAATAAATGGGGAAACTAAGGGAACAGGATAGGCTTTATTTTCTTGGGCTTCAAAATCACTGCAGATGGTGACTTGCAGCCATGAAATTAGAAGACCCTTGCTCCTTGGAAGGAAAGCTATGACAAACCTAGACAGCATATTAAAAAGCAGAGACATAATGTTGCCAACAAAGGTCTGTCTAGTCAAAGCCATGGTTTTTCCAGTGGTCATGTATAGATGTGAGAGTTGGACTGTAAAGAAAGCTGAGCACCGAAGAACTGATGCTTTAAAACTGTGGTGCTGGAGAAGACTCTTGAGAGTCCCTTAGACTGCAAGGAGATCCATCCAGTCAATCCTAAAGGAAATCAATCCTAATTATTCAGTGGAAGGACTGATGCTGAAGCTAAAGCTCCAATACTTTGGTCAGCTGGTGCGAAGAACTGACTCAGTGGAAAAGACCCTTATTCTGGGAAAGATTTAGGCAGATGGATAAGGAGACGACAGTGGCTGAGATGGTTGGGTGGTATCACTGACTCGATGGACATGAGTTTGAATATGTGCCAGGAGTTGGTGATGGATAGGGAAGCCTGGCATGCTGCAGTCCTTGGGGGCACAAAGAGTCAGATATGACTGAGTGACTGAACTGAACTGAGTGTAAACATTCACTTTCAGGATATTAATAAATATATATTTAATTTTTAAAAAGTATATTCTTAGATGAAGTTTTGCAATGTCGTAAAAATATATTACTCTTATACAAAGAGTTGTAATCTGCCCCATTGCTATTTCTTGTTGATTCTCCAAATTTACTTAATGGAGCTAACACTGATGTCCTCACATATTGAATAATATGTGGGAGTAATTTTGGTAATTACACAGTTAGTTGCTATCCCACCGCTCCCTCCTTCCCAAAGAAAACAATCCTAAAATCTAGGCATAATTAAAAAACTAGGCATTGGACAATGATCAGCAGCAGACAGACTCTGGTGGGAAGGATCTGCACTGGGAAAAGCGGAATTATAAAGAGAATTCCAGTCCTGGGATTTTAGCCTGGGGCCAAGGATAATCGGCATGGTACAAGTCAAATGTGTGTTGCAGGTGGACTAATACTGCTAACTTCAGTATTTTGACCTAGAAGATCAGAGAAGTAAAACCAGGGAAGCTGTGACTATTGAATAGAGCAGGATGCCCCTTAAAAGTGATTGTCTATTCTATCATAGGCTCTGAACTACACATACATAGTACCCACTCAAAGCACCTAAGCTAAAGACAGAAGGCATGGACTGAGACGGGTTTCCATCCAAGAAGCAGCAGCTGCTGCTGCTGCTAAGTTGTGTCAGTTGTGTCTGACTCTGTGCGACCCCATAGATGGTCGCCCACCAGGCTGCTCTGTCCCTGGGATTCTCCAGGCAGGAACAATGGAGAGGGTTGCCATTTCCTTCTCCATCCAAGAAGCAGAGTAAAGTCTATCTAAGATAATGGCCTGCTAGACAGGAGAAGCAATATCAGGCTGAGAAAATAACAGATTCTGCACAGAGTGCAATTCAAAATTGATCAATATCTAAGAGGAATGAGTAAAATGGAACACTTTTCAAGAGAAAGAAAACTGACTCTGAAATGTCTTATATGTTGAAACTAGTAAATAAGAGGTTTAAAGTGGCTCTTCCCATTCACCCCAAAGAAGTAAAGCAGGTATACTCACATGAATGAAACTATAGGAAGTCTCAGGACAGTCATACTGGCAATATAATATAAAAGAAACAGAAATTCTAAAACTATAAAAGGTGTACATGATATTAAAATTTAAATGTTTAATGAATGGATTTAACAATGAGTGGATATAGTAGATGAAAAATTTCAGTGAGCTTAAAATTAATTAATGTAAAGAAAAATATAAAGACTGTAAAAAATTATTTAACAGAGCTTCAGGGATCTTTGATAAAATATAAAATAGTCTAACGTTCATGCCTTTAGAGTCCTAGAAGGAAAGGAGAGTTAGAATGAACCAAAAGAAAAATGAAGAAATAATGGCTGAGGACTTCCTAAATTTGATTAAGGACAGAAATTTCATGTATTAAAAGCAACAGAAAAGAACACAAAAAAGTTATGTTCCAATACATCACAGTAAAATTGTTGACAACTTCCCTGCAATCCAAAAAAGGTAAATTCTTGAAATCAGCAAGTGATAAATGAAACATTACATAAAATACATAAATAGGATCAATGATTAATGATTGATAATCAATGATTGATAATGATTGATAATCAAAAATCAATGATCAATGATTAATAATTGACATCATCAGAAGCATACATGACCACTGTAGCGTTAACCTACATGAATGTAAAATATGTAAAATTTCTAGTTGACACATTACATAAAATACATAAATAGGATCAATGATTAATGATTGATAATCAATGATTGATAATGATTGATGATCAATGATCACTGATTAATAATTGACATCATCAGAAGCATACATGACCACTGTAACATTAACCTACATGGTTGCAAGTTTCTAGTACAATTTTTAAAATTTCTAGTACAATTTTAAATTTAGTGCCTAGAGCAAGCAATAAAATTCTGATAAGAGAAATGGAGCTAAAAAGTTAACAGGAAAATTGAAATAGTATCCTAAAGAAAATGTCAAATAACTTAAAAAAGGCAGAAAACAGTACTAGAAGAACAAAAATGGGAGAGACAGAAAACAGATGATAAGAGAGTGGAGCATCCCAAACATTTATATTAAATGTTCACAGACAAAATCTATAATTGAAATGTACAAATTGTCAGGGTGGAGTGGAAAGCAAAAATCAAAATATGAAAATATGAAAAAGGGAACCACTTTACAGGTGGGCTAGGTAGAAAGATTCTGTAGTCACAACATCCTCAGTTCAGTTCAGTCGCTCAGTCGTGTCCGACTCTTTGCAACCCCATGAATCGCAGCACGCCAGGCCTCCCTGTTCATCACCATCTCCCGGACTTCACTCAGACTCACATCCATCGAGTCAGTAGTCACAACATCCTACAAGCACATAAAGAAGACAGCTGTTCACAGAGCATCTATCTGTGAGAATGACCTGAAGACGAGCAGAAACGGCTTTCTTCATCTAAAGATACAAAGAAAGAACCGTAGTGAGCTGAGTGGGAGGGCTGGAGATGCCAATATAGTCAAGACCCACACTCCAGAGAAGCAACTCACAAACAGAAGGATAATTGCAGTGGCTTTCCTCAAGGAGCAAGTGGTCCAAGGTCCACATTAGGCTCCCCAGCCTGGGATTTTTTTATGAAGAAGACAAGACGTAGGATCATCTGGCTTAGAAGGACAGTGGGGTTTGCTCATGGTAGAGACACAGGGAACAGAAACTCTGCTCTCACAGGGTGCACACAAAATGTCACACACTCTATGTTCCAGCACACGGGGAGTAATTTGGAAGGATTCGGGGTCAGACCCACTTGCTCAGTTGGAGAGCGTTCCAGAGAGGCAGGATGCAACCAGGTCTCCCCTTGGAATAGAGTGGCAGCAACAATTTGGGAGAGCACAGGGACCCCAGTGCTGGCAGGCACCCTTTAGGTCTCCCCTCTCTAGCCTACTAACCCCAGGGCTTGCCTGCCAACCAGCAGGCTGGCACCAGCCCTGGGATCTCCATGGCCACATATGGAGTCATACCAGGGCCCAGCCCAACCCACAGGAAGGCCAGCAGCTATTGCGCGAGTAAGGGCTCTGCAGTCAGTTGGTTGGAGGACCAGCCCCACCTGTCAGTGAACAGACAATAGTCAGCCCACCACAGCGGAAGGGCCCAGGCAGCCCACAGAGGGGCGCCCCTAACCCCAAGAGCATATCGCTCTGGCGACCAGAATGGAATATGCTGCTGGATCCCGTCAGACGTCTCCTAAATAAGGCCCCTTTTCCAGATCAGGAGACATGGCCAACCTACCTAATCTGAGTCTGCTTCCAGGTGCACTCACTCTTGTCTGATTCTGTGACACCATGGACTGTAGCCCCCCAAGCTTAGTCCATGGAATTTTCCATGCAAGTATACTAGTGAGTTGCCATTTCCTACTCTAGGGAATCTGCCCGGCCCAGAGATAGAACTGGAGTCTCCTGCATCTCCTGCACGGCAGGTGGATTCTTTACCACTCTACTAACTACCTAGCACGTAGAAATGAAAACAAAGAATCAGGCAAAATGAAGAAACAGAAGAACATGGAATATAGTAAGTTTCCTACATATAAATGCATTGCATCCCAAGAGCAGGTTCTTAAGTCTAACTAAGTTAGCTTGCTGCTGCTGCTGCTGCTGCTAAGTCACTTCAGTCGTGTCCGACTCTGTGTGACCCCATAGACGGCAGCCCACCAGGCTCCCCCGTCCCTGGGATTCTCCAGGCAAGAACCTGTCTCTTATACACATCTTGATCAGCAGCAGACAGACTCTGGTGGGAAGGATCTGCACTGGGAAAAGCGGAATTATAAAGAGAATTCCAGTCCTGGGATTTTAGCCTGGGGCCAAGGATAATCGGCATGGTACAAGATGGGTTGCCATTTCCTTCTCCAATGCATAAAAGTAAAAGTGAATTTTCTCAGTTGTGTCCGACTCAGTGACCCCATGGACTGCAGCCCACCAGGCTCCTCTGTCCATGGGATTTTTCAGGCAAGAGTACTGGAGTGGGGTGCCATTGCCTTCTCTGAAGTTTGCTTAGTTTAGTTCAGTTCAGTCACTCAGTCATGTCCGACTCTTTGCGACCCCATTGACTGAAGCATGCCAGGCCTCCCTGTTCATCACCAACTCCCGGAGCTTGCTCAAACTCATGTCCATCGAGTTGGTGATGCCGTCAACCATCCCAACCTCTGTCATCCCCTTCTCCTCCCATCTTCAATATTTCCCAGCAGATTGGTACCCAACTAACACAAATATGATTAATACACTATGCTTATATAAAAATCCTGAAGAATCTAAAAAATTCTACTAAAAATGGTACATGAATTTAGCGAGATTATAGGGCACAAGGTCAAGGTACAAAAATCAGTTGTGTGTGTGAATAATTCACAAGTAGAGCATTAAATAATATTGCAATTCCTTTTAAAATAGCAAAACATATATAAGAAATGTTTTAATAAATGATGTACAAAGTACTGAAAGCAATACATTTCAAAGGGAAATTTCAGAAGAAGTAAATAAAAACATATACAACAGTTATGAATCAATATAACCATATTATTAATATCATGATTTTTCTTTGCTTAACAGAGTCAATGTAATCATTCAAACACAAGCTGGAATCAAGATTGCCAGGAGAAATATCAATAACCTCAGATATGCAGATGACACCACCCTTATGGCAGAAAGTGAAGAGGAGCTAAAAAGCCTCTTGATGAAAGTGAAAGAGGAGAGTGAAAAAGTTGGCCTACAGCTCAACATTCAGAAAATGAAGATCATGGCATCCGGTCCCATCACTTCATGGGAAAGAGATGGGAAAACAGTGGAAACAGTGTCAGACTTTACTTTTTGGGGCTCCAAAATCACTGCAGATGGTGACTGCAGCCATGAAATTAAAAGACGCTTACTCCTTGGAAGAAAAGTTATGACCAATGAGAAATAACTCCAGAAAGAATGAATAATACACAAGTAAAGCATTAAAAAATATTGCACTTCCTTTTAAAATAGCAAAATATATATAAGAAATGTTTTAATAAATGATGTACAAAGTACTGAAAGCAAAACATTTCAAAGGGAAATTTCAGAAGAAGTAAATAAAAGCATATACAATGGTTATGAATCAATATAACCATATTATTAATATCATGATTTTTCTTTGATTAATAGAGTCAATGTAATCATTCAAATCACAGCAGACTTATATTATTAAGAAGTTCACATATTGATTATAAAGTAGCTATCTAATGATATAGGTCTAAAAAGTCAAAACAAACTTTAAAAATAGAAAACACAATATCTGATTTTAAAGGTTTACTATGAACACAGTGCAATTAAGATAGCTCATTGGAACAAAATAGAGCAGACCTATCCATATAAAGATAGTTGATTTTCAATTAAAATTCTGAATAATTCAGTGAGAAGACAGACTCTTTAACAAATGATGCTAGAACAACTGAAATTCAGTAGGAATAAGAGAAAAAGAAAGAAAAAGACAAGAAACTCTCTACTTTTACCAAACCCCATTCACAATTAGAAAATGCAAAAGTACACTTGCTAAAGTATATCAGTGGTTGCCTGATCCTAGGAGATGACTGATGACATAGAGACTCAAGGAACTTTTTCAGTGTGATGGCAGTATTCTGTATTCTGATAATGGTGGTACTATTCAACTTTATAACATTACCAGTTTTACCCTTAAAATGAATAATATTGTTCAATTGAGCTATATCTCAATAGAGATGGATAGAAATTGAAATAATCATGTTTTAGGATACTTCTAAATTTTACACTTTAGGGGCTTCTCTGCTGGCCTGGCGGTTAAGAATCTGCCTTGCATGCAGGGGACACAGGTTCAGTTCCCGGTCGGGACCTGATATCTCACTCACATGCTGCAGAGCAGCTAAGCCTGGCATCGCAACTACTGAGCTGCCCGCTCTGGAGCCTGCCCGCCACAACTGGAGAGCTCACACTGCAACCACTGAGCCCAAGCACCACCCCTGGAGAATCTGTGCATCCCAGTGAAAGATCCCACAGGACCCGAAAAAGAGCCCTCATGCTGAAAGCAAGACCGGACACAGCCAAATAATTCATTATTTTTTAAATAAAATTTATGAGTAAACAATGCAGATAAAGGTGTTTAAATTATAAATTACAAGTTCAAGATGCTATTACTACCATATCAAAAATATTGACTGTTTTATTAGAAAAATGCATCATATAAGTTAAATGCATCCTGCGTCATGTAATTTACATACATCCTCACATTTTCTTGAAGTGTACATTTATTATTTTGTCATTTCAAGCAAACACATTTACAGAGTGTAGATGACAGTGAAAAATCAAATGGGCAAGTGAACTGCAGAACCAGCATTGAAACAGAACTCTTTTCCCTATGAAGCTAAAACCCTATCCGCTTAGAAGTGTATCAGTTAGGCTTGAATGCCAGACATGTACGTAAGCACAAGTATTTCACAGAAGTTTAGTTATGAAGGGTTTTTTTTTTTTTTGCTTATGCTTTTGTCATAATAATTTAAAGATAATCTGATGAAGAATGATTTCCATATCTTCAGCAAATGTTTGTGGCTTTTAATACAGTTTATTCAATAACACTTATAAAACAATTTCCTCCTTGAATTTAGTACAGAAATAGACTTGATCAAAACAACATGAGTTTAATTTTAATCTGGAATTTAAATAATTTTTATAGAGAGGATTTTGCCATCTAAAAGCATATATGTAGATATGTGTCTTTAATAATATTTTATATGTTATTGTCATTTTGTCCCATGCATTTTCTATTTTTAACTTGGCTGACAGGAACTTTAAAACAAGTATTAACACTCAGTTTTAATAACTCTTAGACCTAAAATGACTGGCACACAATTCTCCCTTATTACCTAATTACATAGACCTTTAATATTCATCTTATATGTGATTTAATATTTTATGCTAACAGTAAAACTTTTGAGGCAAGTAAACTACAAAAGAAAGTTATTTTAAAAATTGTTTTTTAAGTTTTTGTGTTTTTAATTATTGTTTGCTCTTAAAATTTAGCATTCATTGTTTTGGTCGATACCCCAAATCAGGCATCTAGCAGCAACTGCTTTTAATAAGGTTTATTACAAATTATAATGGTTATTATTCAGCCACTAAGTTGTATCTGACTCTTTGTGACCCCATGGACTATAACCCTCAGGCTTCTCAGTCCATGGAGTTTTGCAGGCAATAATATTGGAGTGCGTTGCCTTCTCCTTGGATCTTCCCATATGCTATTAGGGTAACAATACACATTGGGAAGCTATTTTGATGTTGTATACCAAAAAATGCACTTGTCTACACATACACAACCTTCTTTCATGTACATATGTTAATCTTTTAATGTGTATGAGATACATTTAAATTTGAATAACACACATGTATTCATTGTACTTAATTCAATTATTTATCATTAATTCAATTATTTATTCAATTATTTATCCCTTGCAATAAATCACCAGAAAAAAAAGAGCTGAAAACCTGGAGAACTAAAGAAAAACGAGTGATCACTCATGGTATGATTATATGGATATTATATAAGAAACACTTAAATCTCATGAAAAGTAAAAAGAGAAAAACAGCTACTAGCTACAGTAATGCAGTGACTTAGTGACATTAGCCTCTGAGCAAAATATTCAAAGAAATGCATAAGATTTTCCCTATGTTGGAAATAAAGGTATAAGAATCAAGTATTATGATGCAGAACAATTTTCTGAGCAAAATATTAATATTTTATCACCTACATACACAGATTATTTCAAATTTAATTGAGATTATGGGTCATTCTCCCAAAGAATTGTCTGTTATTCAGCCACTTGGTTGTGTCTGTGATCTGTGGACTGCAGCTTGCCAGGCTCCTCTGTTCTCCGCTATCTCCCAGAATTTGCTTAAATTCATGTCCATTGAATCAGTGATGCTATCTAACCATTTCATTCTCTCCAGACCTCTTCACATTTTGTCTTCAATATTTCCCAGCATGAGGATCTTTTCCAGTGAGTCAGCCATTTGCATCAGGTGGCCAAAGTGTAAGAGCTTCAACTTCAGCATCAGTCCTTCCAATGAATATTCAGGTTTGATTTCTTTAGGATTGACCAGTTATATCTCCTTGTTGTCAAAGGGACTCTCAAGAGTCTTCTCTAGTACCACAGTTCAAAAGTCTTTGGTGCTCAGCTTTCTTTATGGTCCAACTCTCACATGACTACTGGAAAAACCATACCTTTGACTACCTGGACATTTGTTGACAAAATAATGTCTCTGCTTTTCAATATGCTGTCTAAGTGTGTCATAGCTTTCCTTCCAAAGAACAAGCATCTTTTAATTTTTTTTAAATTTTACTTTATTTTACTTGAATCAGTTCTAATGAGGTGGATGAAACTGGAGCTGATTATACAGAATGAAGTAAGCCAGAAAGAAAAACACCAATACAGTATACTAACACATATATATGGAATTTAGAAAGATGGTAATGAGAACCTTGAATGTGAGACAGCATCTTTTAATTTCATGGCTGCAGTCACTGTCTTCAGGGATTTTGTAGCCCAAGAAAATAAAATCTGTCACTGCTTCCATTCCCCACCCCCTTCTATTTGCCATGAAGTGATGGGACCAGATGCTATGATCTTAGTTTTTAAATTTTTTTGAAAGTTGAATTTTTAGTTTCAAACCAGGTTTTTCATTCTCCTCTTTAACCCTCATCAAGAGGCTCTTTACTTCCTCTTCACTTTCTTCCATTAGAGTGGCATCATATGCATATCTGAGGTTACAGATATTTCCCCTGGAAATCTTGATTTAGCGTGTGATTTATTCAACCTGGCATTCCACATGGTGTACTCTGCATAGAAGTTAAAAAAGCAAGGTGATGTTATATGGCCTTGATGTACTCCTTTCTCTATTTAAAACCAGCCTCTTGTTCCATGTCTGGTCCGATCTGTTGCTTCTTGACCTGCATTCAGGTTTCTCAGGAGACAGATAAGGTGATTTGCTGCTCCATCTCTTTAAGAATTTTCAACAGTTTGTAGTGATCCACAAAGTCAAAGACTTTAGCATAGTTAATGAAGCAGAAGTAGACATTTTTTCTAGAACTCCCTTGCTTTCTTCATGATCCAACACATGTTGGAAATCTGATCTCTGGTTCCCCTGCCTCTTCGAAACCCAATTTGTATATCTGGAAATTCTCAATTCACATGCTTCTGAAGCCTAGCTTGAAGGATTTTGAGCATAACCTTGCTAGCATGTGGAATGAACACAAGTGTACAGTACTTTGAACATTCTTTGCCATAGCCCTTCTTTGGGATTGAAATGAAAACTGACCTTTTCCAGTCCTGTGGTTACTGTTGAGTTTTCCAAATTTGCTGACTTGCTGAGTGCAGCACTGTCCCAAAGAATTAACCAGGACATATTCATTTGTATGGCATTATAAATTCATAGAGTAGATACTCTGACTAAAAGAGAATACATCTACACACAGACCTGGTTTACATTATGCATTTACTAGCAGATTGTAGCCATGAAATTAAAAGACACTTACTCCTTGGAAGGAAAGTTATGACCAACCTAGATAGCATATTCAAAAGCAGAGGCATTACTTTGTCAACAAACATCCGTCTGGTCAAGGCTATGGTTTTTCCAGTATGAATGTGAGAGTTGGACTGTGAAGAAAGCTGAGGGCTGAAGAATTGATGCTTTTGAACTGTGGTGTTGGAGAAGACTCTTGAGAGTCCCTTGGACTGCAAGGAGATCCAACCAGTCCATTCTAAAGGAGATCAGTCCTGGGTGTTCATTGGAAGGACTGATGCTGAAGCTGAAACTCCAATACTTTGGCCACCTCATGTGAAGATTTGACTCATTGGAAAAGACCCTGATGCTGGGAGGGATTGGGGGCAGGAGGAGAAGGGGACGACAGAAGATGAGATGGCTGGATGGCATCGCCGATGAGATGGACATGAGTTTGAGTAAACTCCAGGAGTTGGTGATGAACAGGGAGGCCTGGCATTCTGTGATTCATGGGATTGCAAAGAGTTGGACACAACTGAGCAGTTGAACTGAAATGAACTGAACTGAACTGAGCAAGTATGGTAGAGTAAACTAATTCTTGATAATCTGCTATTCTATGTGTTGTTTAGATGTTTACTTTAAATATCCTCATATCATACTCATGAATCTAGCTAAAATTGCAAACTTTTTTTTCAAATTTTAAGACAAACACTTTAGGAACAAATTAAATACTTATATTTTTTATAAAATTTCACTGAGTAAAATTTAATATTTTACTGATTTTACAGAATTGCAATCATGAGTCATAGGATCATCCTTAACACTTGTCATTAAACTGAAATGAACTGAACTGAACTGAGCAAGTTTGGTAGAGTGAATTAATTCTTGATAATCTGCTATTCTATGTGTTGTTTAGATGTTTACTTTAAATATCCTCATATCATACTCATGAATGTAGCTAAAATTGCAAACATTTTTTTTTCAAATTTTAAGACAAACACTTTAGGAACAAATTAAATACTTATATTTTTTATAAAATTTCACTGAGTAAAATTTAATATTTTATTGATTTTACAGAATTGCAATCATGAGTCATAGGATCATCCTTAACACCTGTCATTACTGATGAGAACCAAAGTGAGGAAAAAGAGAGTGTTCCAATTAAAAATAAGCACACAAGTCAGTTTTTACTATCACTCTGATAGAAATATACTTATGTGTATGAACTATTATTTAAGTATTCTTCTGGGCAAGCTTATGGATCTTTTTGGGTGATCAATACCATAAAGCTGTGGCATTGCACTCTGTATACAGGTAATCACGAGTTTCATGAACGTCTCTGAAGGAAGTGCAGGTGGATGATGTATTTTGTCTCCTTTTTGTGGCTTGTCATAGTTTGTTTCTGATCTACTCAGGGAAATCTATTATCACTGTTGTTGCTATCATTATAGCTAAGTTGTGTCTTACTTTTTGTGACCCCATGGACTACAGCCTGCCAGTCTCCTCTGTCCTTGGAATTTCCCAGGCAAGAGTACTGGAGTGGATTGTCATTTCCTTTCCCAGGGGATATTCCTGATCCAGGGATGGAACCTGCATCTCCTACTTTGGCAGGCGAGTTCTTTACCACTGAGCCAGAAGCTAATAATTCATTCCATCACACATACTCTGTTATTTTTAAAAATATTGTTTGATGTGAAGTTTGCCAGTCAGTTTCCAAGTTGGTCATTGGGCTGGCAACTTTTTACTTTTTGAGTTCCAATATGAGATACACAGTTTTGAATTTGGAATGTTGTCATGGTCTTGAATATGTCCCTGTAAAATTTGTATGTTGAATCCTAAACCCCCATGGGTGATGTTATTAGGATGTGGGATTCTTGGGGACTGCTTAAGGTCATGAAAGTAAGACCCTGATGAGTAGGATTATTTCCTTTATAGGAGATAGCCCCAGAAAACTCCCTTCTCTTCTGCCTTGTGTAGATAGGACTAGAGGTCAGTGACCTAAAAGATGGCCTCTGCCTGACCATGCTGACACCCTGATCTCAGACCTTAAGCCTTCAGAGCTGAAAGGAATAAATTTATGTTGTATTTAAGCTACTTAATTTGTGGACTTTTGCTATAGCAGTCTGAATGAACAAAGAGAGTTGTTATCTTGACCAGTGCAACCATGAAGATGAGTTACTTTGCTACAGCTAGGGTCTGGGCCTAAATGTCAATAAGTGTTAATCACTCAGTCATGTCTGACTCATTGCAACCCCACGGACTGTAGCCCATCAGGCTCCTCCATCCATGGAATTCTCCAGGCAGGAATACTGGAGTGGGCTGCCATTCCCTGCTCTGGGTGATCTTCTCACCTCAGGGATCAAACCCAGGTCTCCTGCAGGCAGATTCTTCACCAACTGAGTCACAGGGGTCACTAGGAGAATAAAATGGGGCCTTATCTTCTCTAAAAGTCTTGCACAAACTCGCCTCTCTCCAGAATCTGAGGGTGTGAGACTGAGAAAGGCCAGGTCTCTTGGACAAATAACCTAATCCTACCCCAGAACTGGAGCCTTGACAGAGGTCTGTTGTTAAGAGTTCATATGAGGCTGGGAAAGAGGGCCATTGCCAAGCTCTGCTCTCTAGGAAGCCCGGCTGAGGCCACGGGAAAGCAAGACCATTTCCAAAGATCACAGGCTTTGAGTTAAGGGAACCCAAAGAAAAACACAGAGTGGTGTGAAAGTTATGCACTGAGATGGCTCTGCGGGCTTCATCTGGGTAGCATGAGCTGGTCTGCCTGGCACATTCCACGCACGGAGGCCAAACACCTTATTCCCCATTAACAAGTCCAGCCTTCGGCGTTTCTAACACAGTTGGCTTTTTCAGTGATGTGTTAACCACTCTTTACCTAGCAAAGTAGGAAGGTAGAGGAAAACTCTGAGGGTGATAAATTCTCAGAAGATGTTAACTTTTAAAACACGATTAATGGCACTAATTTTAAGTCAAGCTGGTTTTTAATTATTGATGTTGCCGTGGTCGTGACCCTACAGATTTCAGTCACTCTGTAAACACATTCCTCTAGTTTTGGCCTCAGAATCCCTGTGGGCTAGAAATTACTCGATGGAATTTCTAATTTAAAAAAATAGAAAGGGCTCCAAGCAATTTAACCCCGAGTTTCCTCGTCAAGCATTCATCCTCACACTCCCTGTTCTGAGCGTCCCCATAGTCTCTTATTCATATCAACAACTTGTGCCTGACGGCACCCATGGAAGAACTGACAGTTCTCCTCCAAAAACAACACCCTTCATACTGAAGTTGCTTCAACACCTTGAGATCTACCTTTCAGACTGAACGGTTTCATACACAGTGATTAATACCATTCACAAAGGACCTATTTATAAGAAGATTCCTTGTGCACTTGGGTGATAGTTGTGAAGGTAACTTTTTTTGATTTGGGTCAAGGCTGAAGGGAATTTTGACTTTAGAGAACGCTCACATATTTACACAGGTGTGGAGCCCACGTATATTTCACACACATGTCTTTGCCTCTCTGTGGCTTCTTTTGGTCTCTTCTCTCTTCTGCCCTGTCTCTGTCTGCATCCTTCTCTTACATTCTAGCTCGCTCTTCATTAGAAAAATGCATTGCTTTAAAGTTGGTGGAAGTTCTGGGAAGTGCACACTGGAAACTACAATTACAACCTTCAGTAAAATTTCTGATTTCAGATTCTTCTTCCCAAGGTGACCGACATTCAAATGGCTTTATTACATCTATCGATAAGCTGGTCCATCTGACTTGTCTGGAATGTCTCACAGGTTGTTAATAAAAGGATGGTAACAGTGATATCTTTCAGTGTCATTGTTACAATTTGGTTTGGATTCTTGAATGGAGTCAGAGTAATTTTGATATCCAAATCACAGTTCTCTACAGTATGGGATTCTCTTATTATTATTATTGTGTGCGTGTGTGTCTATGATTTCTGGTAATAAATATACTTATTACATACTTAAGAGAACAACTCTAGGATACTTGGAGATCTGCCTAATAAGGGAAATATTACTGTTTACATAGTCAAAGCTATTTTTTACAGTAGTCATGACAAATGTGAGTGTTGGACCATAAAGAAGGCTGAGTGCCCAAGAATTGATGCTTTTGAACTGTGATGCTGCAGAAGACTCTTGAGAGTCCTGTGGACTGCAAGGAGATCCAACCAGTTAATCCCAAAAGAAATCAACTCTGAATATTCATTGGAAGTACTGGTGCTGAGGTTGAAGCTTCAGTACTTTGGACACTTGATGTAAAGAGCTGACTCACTGGAAAAGATCTTGATGCTGGGAATAATTGAGGGCAGAAGGAGAAAGCAGTGGGGCAAAAGTGGATGAGATGGTTGGATGGCATCACTGACTCAACAGACATGAGTTTGAGCAAACTTTGGAGTGTAATGAAGGACAGGGAAGTCAGGCATGCTGCAGTTCATGAAATCACAGAGTTGGACATGACTGAGTGACTGAACAGCAGCAACTTTACATACACTTGAAATTCATGCTAGGAAACTATGCCACTGATCGTTTTGTCATAGGTAATCTTACTATTTGGAAGAAAAGTTATGTCCAACCTAGATCGCATTTTCAAAAGCAGAGACATTACTTTGCCGACTAAGGTCCGTCTGGTCAAGGCTATGGTTTTTCCTGTGGTCATGTATGGATGTGAGAGTTGGACTGTGAAGAAGGCTGAGCACCGAAGAATTGATGCTTTTGAACTGTGGTGTTGGAGAAGACTCTTGAGAGTCCCTTGGACTGCAAGGAGATCCAACCAGTCCATTCCAGAGGAGATCAGCCCTGGGATTTCTTTGGAAGGAATGATGATAAAGCTGAAACTCCAGTACTTTGGCCACCTCATGTGAAGAGTTGACTCATTGGAAAAGACTCTGATGCTGGGAGGGATTGGGGGCAGGAGGAGAAGGGGACGACCGAGGATGAGATGGCTGGATGGCATCACTGACTCAATGGACGTGAGTCTGAGTGAACTCTGAGAGATGGTGATGGACAGGGAGGCCTGGCGTGCTGCAATTCATGGGGTCGCAGAGAGTCGGACACGACTGAGCGACTGAACTGAAATGAACTGAATCTAATGTACTTGCACTTCAATTTTTGATAACTTAGAAAATAAAACTGACTTCAAGTAAATCAAAACTCAAAAAAGAACATCCCACTTTGTTCCCTATCAAGATATTTCCCTTGAATCCAAGGCCAAAGAAAGTATCCTTCTTCTGGCCGGTTTGTTAGTTGTTGTGGTAGAGATACAGAGTTAAGAAAATGTGTGGTGCCATAGTATATGTGGCCTTTAAAAGTTAAAAGCACTCTAATTATTCCTGAGGGGTAGTGAAACTTTAAGAAGAAATATTACAATCATAAAACTAAGGAAAGCCTAATTTTATACTAATAGTCCACACTTTAGATGGGTCTGATTTTTTTCTTAGTTTCTTTCTGCTGCTGTTAAAATAATTCTGTTGCCACCTGTTCTTTCTGCTGTAGGCCTTTTATATATTGAACACATAAAGAAGTCTGTGTCAATTAGGGACTGAATTGCACAGGCTATTTTATTTAGGAAATTCCATGTGAAAAGTGTGTCTTTTATTCTAACTATTATTATAAATTACATTAATGGAGATCTATCCTTTGTAAATTCCAGGTAATTACTTTTCCTCCATAAGCATTAAATTTATAAATTTGCTTTGTAAATTTGCAAATTTTAGGTAATTAATTCTCCTTTGTAAGCATTAATTTTCCTCCAAAAGCTCATATATTTGTCTTCTTAACTTAGACTAAATGGCTGTGGCTGCACATGTGTGGTCAGTCATGGGCATCCAACTCTTTGTGACCCCGTGGACTGTAGCCAACCAGACTCCTCTGTCCCTAGAATTTTCCAGGCAAGAATACTGGAATGGGCTGCCATTTCCTACTCCAGGGAATCTTCTGACCCAGGGAGCAAACCCATGTCTGTTGTGTCTCCTGCATTGACAGATTCTTTACCACTGTGCCACCTGATTAGAGTAAGAGGAGATTCTAAATCTTAGTCATCACAATTGCTTGAGCTCTCTTGCTTCAGTCATGTCCAATTCTTTGTGCCTCTATTGACTGGAGCCTGCCAGGCTCCTCTGTCCCTGGGATTCTCCAGGCAAGAATACTGGAGTGGGTCACTGTGCCCTCTTCCAAGAGATCTTTCTGACCTAAGATAAAACCCATGTCTCCTGGATTGGCAGTCATGTTCTTTTATCAGTAGCACTACTTGGGAAACTCTCATTGTCTGTACATGATGCAACAAACATTTGTTTCCCAAGCATTTGCTTTCCCATCTCCAAGTCAGCTGCCTTCCTCTCCTTTGAGGTCCCAAACCAGTACCCTCAACATCCTCTTTTGTCTTTAGCTGAAAATAATATTTAAATTGAGGGTTTTAGCCATTTTGGTGAGCTACTCAGTTTTCCTGGGTCTCTCTCAAGGACTAATATACTAGTTATCAAACTTTAGTTTGATTTTCTTCTGTTAATATCTCATGTTTATTTAATTCTCAGACCAGCCAGAAAGCCTAGAAAGGAATACGTAAACTTTTTCCTCCCAAAGCCTGAATAATACATCAGTCATGGTAAAGGATTCTCAAATAGAAGATTATGATTGTGCATTTTCTTTATTATCTTTGGATAGAAGTCTAGATATTTGAGATTGTTGATTATCAATGATGAAATGACCTTGATAAGATTTAAACGTGCAACTGAATAGGCTCTGATTGTTAAATAAACAAAGCAAGTAGAAATGTTTAACTTTTAGTAGATACAGCCTAATAAAATCACCAAGGCTTTAAGGGATATCTAATTCATGAATTAACCAGACTTATATAGGCTAGAGGGCTTCTCAGGAGTCACAATGGTAAAGGATCTGCTTGCCAATGCCGGAGAGGCAAGAGATGGGTTCAATCCCTGGGTCAGGAAGATCCCCTGGAGGAGGAAATGGCAACCTGCTCCAGTATTGCTGCCTGGAAAATTTCACAGACAGAGGATCCTGGTGGGCTACAGTCCATGGGGTCACAAAGAGTCGGACATAACTGAGTATACACACACACACAGACACATACATTCTAGAAATAGAAATTTCTTGACCTTTTATGTTTTGTGTTTTTTCTATTTCTGGATTAATTTCAACATATTTAGCTTTAAGTTTCTGTCACACTAATGTTTCTTCCCAAAATAATCAAAACAGGGAAAAAAGTTTCCATGGTACCTTATATGACCCTGGCTTTCAGTGGAAATTTACTACAGCAGCTGAGAGATAGAAAATGGTGGGTCACTGGTGAATTTTAATTATTCTTTGAATATTTTTAAATGCAACTAATAAATATAATAAATTGTTTAAGGATAGAAACAAAGAGAACCCTTCATTTTTTAAATTAGATGGAGCAATGTATTTCTGTATAATCTATTTCCATATAGTTTTTCTATTACTAGGCAATATGAGAAATATTTGCTTGATTTTATATATATATATATATATAATGTAGTTTGAATAATCTTTGATTCTCAGAGATTGTTACAAATGTAGAATGGTAAAGTGGATGTCAAAATACTGTCATTTTGAGAGATTTTCATCATATTTGATACAGAACATTATGACATAAATTGGAAAACATTGTATTTGCAGGCTTACCTAGATCTAAAGTAAGCAAGGAGTGTGAGAACCAATAACCTACTTGTTCTCAAAACTACTTTTATTTAAGGGCAATCAGCCCAACCTGACAGAATCAGTGTGTGCTTTATTTAAAGAATTCCCAGATCCAAGAAACATTTCTGGACGCATGAAGTTAAACACCCACTTATTTAATGTGCATCCAAAACAGATCCAAATATTAAAGAAAAAGGCACAGACTGGCTTTGAATCAACAGACATATGCTTGAATTCTGGTCCTTCCTCTTAAATTTTTAAGCCACATTTTTTTTTCATGCATACAATGAGGATAATTGTAGTCACCCCATAAAATTGAAGTACGAAATAAATGAGGTAATGATTTGAAAGTATTCTGCCAAATGTCAGACGATTGGTAAAGCTCAAATAAAAAGGATATTATTTTCCTTTCCTCCTCCTTATTAAACATGTGTTGAGAACACACGATGTACAGAACTCTCTCTGAAAGATATAAATATTATATAAATGACTCATGAACAAAAACACAAAAGACAAGGATATTAGCTGTGTTTAGAGAGTGAGAAATTCTCTTCTTGTGATAGTACAGAGTATTGGATCAAGGAGGAACTGGACGAGGGGTAAGGAACCGGATGATTATTTCAATATTTTAAGTAATAATAATAACAATAATTTCCCAATGGAAGTACTGGTGGTGAAAACAGAAATAAATGTTTACCATATAAGCCTTAGTACACCTGATGCAAAATTTGAACTCAATTCAGCATCTTACTCCATTGTGATATTTTGGGCTTTTTGTCAGTTGAACACAAGAGTTATCTGAACTTCAAAAGGGAAGGGTGAAGAAAGTCTGTGTGGATTTCAAACGGCATGTATGTTGATAGACAACAAAGACAGGAAAGGTAAACTGAATACCTGTGATGAAAATCCTCCAGTGTAATCTATGGGCTTATCCTTAATCCACCAGGCACAAACGAGGCATGGAAGACTTCAGAACTCTATCAGAATTAGGCATATGGAAGATTAATCTTGCAGTAGTAGATACCAGATGTATCAGATCAAGGAAGAACTGGACATAGGGAAAGGAATCAGATGATTATTTCAATATTTTAAGTAGTAGTAGTAACACTAATTCCCCAACAGAAGTACTGGCTGTGAAGATAGAAGGAAGCGAACAGATATTTGCCATAATGGGCATTAGTGTACCTGACACATAATTTAAACCACAGTGTAGCTAAATCTGTGCTATTGCTGTTCACATTTTGATGTTTTTCTGTATCCAATGGCTCAATAGAATGATTCTGAAAATAGCAAGGGAACTACTCATTTGTTTCCTATAATCACATAACTGCAATGTGTAAAGGTATGCCAAACACATGGGTAGTTAAGTTATCGTTTGCCAGAACCTGCCATGCACACTGAAAAAAATGCAAAACACCTCTGAGAGTGCCACGTGAACGCTTTTGGAGCTCTCCGTCCATTTATTACACCAGCAGTAGCTGCTGTGGCGCATAAGTCAAACCAACGTGTGTTTAAAAGTTTGGTCACCCTACCGCAGGCTCCCGTTTCACATGACACGTTTTCCTAACGAAGAACCACCTTTGTCTAAACATCCTTTTCCTGTTTATCTACTTGACGGGCAGCAGCCGTTAGTGCCTGCTCCTGGTCCGACGATCACGGCTGCACTATTTGTGATTTAGGATACTGGGGGGAGAAGAAGGGCTCAAACATTTATGAGTTTCCAGATGTTTCTAGAAACTCAGTTTCTACTTCATATACTCAAAAGCATTCTTTCCTTTCCTAATGTGTTGCGATCTCTTCAGTAGGGATTAAATGTCTTTCCCTTCCTCCCTTCATTCAACTCAGCATTTGCTTCCGCAGCCTGTTTCAGAATCATGCTTTGCCAGAACTCTCTGTGCCACCTCTGAACTGACTGCTCCACACACACATACCTTGGACACCCCAGCCCTGTGCTATGATTTTCTTCTCCTTTTAATCACGGAGTTGAAAGTGAAGAGACAACAGTTGAGGTTTTATTATGCCAGCTTCAAAATGTTTCAATAAAGGACCACATAGAAAACAAGGAGTGTAGAAAGGCGGCTGGTGGAGAGGGGATCACAGATATTTCTTAACTTCAAAGCAAAAGGAACAGGATAAATAGGTCATTCTGTAGCCATCAACAACATGAATTTATTACCTTTTGAAAATGGCCAGAGGTACTGAAATATAAATAGAAGGGACTGTTTGGAAGTCTGTCACTTTCCACCCCTTCTGAACTATGCAGAAATGCATTTACTCTGAAAACTGTGTACACTTTTCTTTTAATCTTTTTGTTTTGGCTAAATAAGAAAAAGATGCTTACTTAAAAAAAAATGTCCATAGTGAAAAATGTAAGCCTTTCTCTGCTTTCTTTTCCTTTAATTATTCTCTGTTTACTATTCCTTGAAATTTTTCCTGTGCAAAGATATATGTATCTTATATGTTCATCTACGATTTTGTGTTGGTCTTTTAAACAGATTGGGATCAGATTCATTTCCTTCCTCAGCTTGCTATTTTATTTAACAATATGCAGCAGATATTTTTCTGAGTCAGAATCTCATTCAATTGTTTTAATGGCTGCACACTTTTCCATTTATAGACATTGTGTAATTCTTATCTTTCTCTCACTTTCCCTTTTTTCCTAACACTAGCAATGCTGCCATGAACTTAAACATATATTTGTACATATGTGTTCAAGTATTTTGTAGAAAAGAGTCCTACATGTTATTCAACAGTTTAAACATCTTTTTTCTCCTTCATCTAATTAATATTCATTTATACGTGCATATATTACAGATATATTTTGCCTTTGTCTTCATGATCTCTATAGACTAGAGAGGATCTGTTTGACACATATCTGGAAATTAAAAAAAAAAAAAAAACCAGAGTGCTAAGCATCATTAAATATAATTCTCACTAATGAAATTTTTTCTGTAAGTTTTACTACCTCCATCCTCTTAACTATGAATATTCACTAAGACACCCAAATATCCTGTTCCCATTCTGTATCTGCACCCACGGTCATGTTTTCTTTGTGGTCCAGAATCTTCTTTACTTGACCTTCATCAACATGCTAGTGATGCTCTTTCATTTTTTTCCTTTCTTCCAGCAGTTTTAGTATCAGCCTTTCTCTGCAGTAAAGAACAAAACTACAGTGGAAATGACAGCTTCCCTAGAAGCCATCTAAATACCTTCCTACGCTCTGGGTTTGTTTGTTCTTTTTCAAAGATCAGAGAACACAAAACATGGGCTACATCTGACAAGATGCTGGGGTGAACTCGTTTTTAGCAGAAATCATGCTGTGCCTGACAGATTTTGCAGCCAGAAGTGTTATTTGGGACACTGGAAGGAAGAATGGGACGGTATGCAACATTTAATATTTTCTTTGTAATTTCATTGTTTTTTAAATACTTTGTGATATGACAGAGATAATTGTCATTTTTTGGTAGGAAAAAAAAAAGCCACAGAGTTGAACTGTCATTAACTTTAGAAGAAGATAACCAATTAATAATTGATTAATAATTATTAATTATTAATAATTAATAATTATTAATTAATATGAATTATTAATTAATTAATAATTAAGGGTAGGAGGGCTTCCCTTGTGGCTCAGCTGGTAAAGAATCTGCCTGCAATGCAGGAGACCTGGGTTCAGTCCCTGGGTTGGGAAGACGCCCTGGTGAAGGGAAAGGCTGCCCACTCCAGCGTTCTGGCCTGGAGAATCCATGGAGTGTATGGTCCATGGCGTCACAAAGAGGAGGACACCACTGAGCGGCTTTCACTCATTCACTAAAGGTAGGAAGCTTCTTTCTGCCTATAATTATGAAAAGACTTAGAGATGGGTATAAAAATTGGAAAAAAATTAAAAAATGCATTTTACTCAGTTATTATCAAAGAAATTCTGGAACCATTGAGGTAAATAGAAAGGAATTATGTTTCTAAAACTGTTGTGAGAATTAGGGATGCCAAAGTCTAAACATCACATGTTTAAAAGAAACATTTATTTATAAAAATAAGAATACTTGTGCTTTTATCTTGGGGACTTATTTAAATAGACAAACTCTCCTGTGTCTCTGCATATGATAGCCCAGAATATATAACTGGAAGTATGTGGATTACATGCACAGCCCAAGGCTGTTTGCTCATCAACAAATGGAAGTGATAAATATTTTTATACTGGGTAGCAGTCACACGACAGAAAAAACAACAAGTGTATCAAATAAATTGTCTTAATATTCAAGAAATTAACTATTCCAAACAGAAAACCACATTCAATTCAGCTGATCAGCACTAGCTGAAAATCATTTTGATGGGATCGCTTGGTAATCTATGCTCTTTTCTATTATCTGTATTATTTGATTTATCCCCTGTAGCACCCACTGAGGCAGGAAGACATTATTTATACAGCCTACCTAAATGCCATTGAGGCTATGAAGTCATTTTAAGCTATTTAAGTTTTATTAGTCTGGGAAATCTAAAATTCAGGAAACAATACACTGTGTATAGTTTGATATTTAATAGTAACAAAGAGGAACATAAAAAAGGCAAGATGTTCTTTTTCTTCCCTCATATTTGCATAATCTCTCTATATCCCTAATGAACAGGAGTAAGATTCATTGTGCTCCTCTCTGACGCAGAGGTATTATAAACGAGATGGCTAAGAGAGTTGCCTTCAATATTGAAATTATGCCAGTCTAAATACAATACTGCCTTTAACTTCTCAACAACTTGAATTCCTCCATGAAAACATCAATTAGCCTAAATACCTGAGCATCTGGAAAAATGCTTTTTTATTTAGAACTTGCCTTCTAGACAAATCGTTAAAATTTCAAGAATGCACTGTGTATTCAGGATAGGAAGTCCAAACTGAACCGATTCAGAAAAGCCATTGGGCTAAAGTGAAATTGTATCCAATTAATTCCACACTGTAAATATATTGGCAAATTATTTAGACTGCTCAATAGCTTTGGGAATGTTGCCAACATAACTAAGGTGGGAGGAAATCCTGCTTTTTAACAGTGACTACTTCCTCCACTACAGAATTTAGACCTCATGACTCTGGAATGCCTAATGGTGCTCTGGATCCAAGGCTAATGGAGCTTAAGTGATGCCCTCTTTAAATTCTGGGTCACTCTTTAGCACAAAGGTACTTATTTATCTTAAGACAACCATTCTAGGTTAACTTAAAAGTAAGTGAACATTGAACACACGCATGTTCAGTTGTGCCTGACTCTTTGTGACCCCATAGACTATTGCCCACTGGGCTCTTCTGTCCATGGAATTTCCCAGGCAAGAATGAGTCAGTAGGTCTTTAGCAATAGCAAAACATCAAATGCATTTTAGACTTTTTTTTTCAAAGCTGCTACTCACTCATCTGGCACTTCTGTGTGCACTGGAGAAAGGTGCCCCTTAGAGCAGACACAGCCCGAGGCAGCACCCCGCAGCCTCCGCTTTGCACCCCCATCTGGGCAGCATTTGGCAACCACAGTCTGCCCCACTCTACGTGGTAGCCCTGTATCTTCAAAAAATCTCTAGCTGAATGCTTGTCACTGTCCTCCACATGCTCTGAAACACTTCCTGATCTCAAAACCTTAGACTATATCCAAATCACTATGACTATATCCAAATGCCAAGGATTTCACTTCATATTTTAACAAAATAAATTATTTAAATGTATCTGATTTATATTTCTTCAATTTCTGCTGCTGCTGCTGCTAAGTCGTTTCAGTCGTGTCCGACTCTGTGTGACCCATAGCAGCCCACTAGGCTCCTCTGTCCCTGGGATTCTCCAGGCAAGAATACTGGAGTGGGTTTCCATCTCTATGTACTCCACAGGAATATTTATTCATCCATTCTTATCTCTGAGAAAGGAGTATCTCCCTTTCCATCTGAGATTAACATGGTCATCAACTCCCCCACCAGCACAGGTCACTTGCTGCTCCCCATCGTCTCCTCTTGGTTTCACATGTTCTAGTTTTCTCTCTGCATGGGATACTTCGTTTCAGTTTGCATATGTTCTCAATCCTCCACTACATGGCCTTGAAAAATTGTTATAGGTGGGTATGTTTCATTTTGCCAAAAAGAATGTCAGCATCTTGCCAACGAAACTCACATGTATTTCAGCCTCAATTCCCTTACTCAAAACGTACAATGGTGTGCGTGTATTTGGCACTCGGTATGGTGGCTAAGATGGTAACGAATCTGCTTTCAATGTGAGAGACCTGGGTTTGATCCCTGGGTCAGGAAGATCCTCTGGAGAGGGAACGGCAACCCACTCCAGTGTCCTTGCCTGGAAAGCTCCATGGACAGAGGAGCCTGGTGGGCAACAGTCCATGGGGCCGCAAAGAGTTAGACACTGCTGGGTGGCTAACTACTACTACTTTATATTTTGGGGAAGGAATTTCCTACTTAATTGTATAGTGCTTTTCTCACTTTTTAGTATTTTAATTTCACTAATGATTTTTAATAGATTATTTTTTTAGAGTCGCATTAGTTTCACAGCAAAATGAGTAGAAGGTATAAAGATATCCTATATAACTTCTGCCCACACAAGTGCAGGCACGCATGCTCAGTTGCTGTCACGTCTGATTCTTTGCAACTTCATGGACTGTAGCCCACAAGTCTCCTCTGTCTATGGGGTTTTTCTGGCAAAAATACTGCAGTGCATTGCCATATCCTCCTCCAGGTGACCTTCCTGACCCAGGGATTGAATCCGCATCTCTTGGGTCTCCTGCACCAGCAGGTAAACTCTTTACCAGGAAGCAACCTGGGAAGCCACACACATCATAGCCTCCCCCATTATGAACATCTTCTGACAGAGTGTGCATTTATTATAATTTATAAATCCACAGTGACACATCATAATCATCCAAAGTTCATAGTTTGCGTTAGGGTTCACTCTTGGTGTATACATTCTGTTGGTTTGGATAGATGTAGAGTTTTGGGCATGAGATACAGTAATCACTTGGATAGTCCAATGGAATTCACTGCAAGCACTGGCAAATAAGAATATGCTTCTTTGAGAGTGTACAATCATTTCATTCATCTTTTCCTAAATGCTTTACATCCCTTCAAAACAAAGATAACCATAAAGAAAATAAAGTGTTAGTGAACTTACCCCAGTTTAAGGATGTGTGTTTATATATATGAATTAATTTCAAGCATATATTTATATATATATATATATATAGAGAGAGAGAGAGAGAGACAGAGAGAGAGACAACAGAAAGGAGAGAGAATAACATAATTTTTCTAAGATGGCTGTCAAATTTAAGCTCTCTTTACCAAGATGTATTTGGACACTAGAAGTGAGCAAATATTTTCACATATTTAAAAGAATTTGCAATTATTAATCTTGATAAGAGAGAGATAACCCTGAATTGAGAACAAGAGCACATTTACTTCATTGTCAATCCTGCTACTATCTGGCCTTGTTAATTTGGATGTTCCTCTTAATATTTACTTGTTTCAGTATGTGCAAACTTACATTAATGTAATCTGAATTACATATGGCATGGAGCCATTACAAGACTAAATGCAGCAACAGAAACATACTGTATAAATGCAGACCGTCACATACGTATTTAAGTAGAACGTATAAAATGAGGAAAAGAATCTGCACAGTTTCCACATGTATTTAGTGAGCAACCACTTTTCTACGCAAACAGGTTTCAAAGGTGAACAATTTTGAGTGTCCTGGAGTGTATCTTCTATTGATGGAGACTGAAAAGAAACAAATGTATCAATGAGATTTAATTACATGTTCACATAATAAAATATGCCTTCTAATTCCATCTCAGGTTTTCTTTTAAGCTGAAATTAGAATGAAAATTCAAATTAATACACTTCTATAATAATAATTTCTTCATTGTGGAGAAATGCATACAATAAGGGATGCTTTCTTAGAAATACATATCTGAATATTACACTATTTTAAGGTTCATAGTTTAATAAGACCACTTTTATTTATGCTGTTCTGATGCAATAATGTGTTGTCTCATACATAATTCCAGCCTATCGATATTTCAGAAAGTGTATTAAGGTCCAACAATGCTAAGATCCTGCTTGGCACCAGTGGCGTGATTTCAGAGCCCACGGAGAAGAAACCCTGCCCCATTAGGACTGATGAGATGCTACACACTTTTCATAGCAGAGACTTTGATAAAATTAGGCCAACATAAACTTATTTTGCCTATAAAGAGGTTTTAATAAAAGAGAAGATGAAGGGAAGCTTGAAAATGATGCATATTTACATATTCAGAGACATGGCTGAATCCAATTAAGAAGGCAGAAGGCAGTCATGGTAATCTCTGTGGATGTTTAAACATGAAATTATGGAGGTAAGTGTTTAATCAGGAAAAGTATTGAGCTTTCACTATGTGCACATCACTCTACTTGGGCTTTGACTCAAGATTCAGGTCGGGCCTGCGAGTTGCCTACAGCCAGCTAGGGAGAGGTGGTCATGGAAACACACACGTGACTTGTACTGCTTCAGTGTCTCGACAACAGGGAGTCCCAACAAAGAAGAAGCTAATTCCTTACAGATGGACAGGAACAGTTACAAAAGTAAGTTTAGTTGGTTTTTGAAATAATAGACGTTCACCTGAAAGATGTGATGAGATACAGCATGGTGGTGGTGATGTTGGTGGTTCAGTTCAGTTCAGTTCAGTCGCTCAGTCGTGTCCGACTCTTTGCGACCCCATGAATCGCAGCACGCCAGTGTCCCTTGGACTGCAAGGAGATCCAACCAGTCCATTCTGAAGGAGATCAGCCCTGGGATTTCTTTGGAAGGAATGATGCTAAAGCTGAAACTCCAGTACTTTGGCCACCTCATGCGAAGAGTTGATGTTGGTGGTGGTGGTGGTGAATTGGGTGGGGGCGGTGTGAAGAAAGTTTTCCAGACAGATAGCAGGATTAAGCATTTTGAAATGCAGGAGAAGCAAGAGCCTTGGGTTTGATTCCTGGGTCAGGAAGATCCCCAGGAAGTGGCAACCCACTCCAGTATTCTTTGCCTGGAAAATTCCTGCCAGAGAAGCCTGATGGGCTACAGTCCCTGGGTTCACAAAGAGCTGGACACAACTAAAATGATGAGGATGGTGATGACTTGCATGAAGGTAGTTTAGTGGGCATGTTTAGATTTACAGAATTTCAGAACATGTTTTTATTATGCCACTCTGAGGTGAGGTGAAGTCGCTCAGTCGTGTCCGACTCCTTGCGACCCCGTGGACTGTAACCTACTAGGTTTCTCTGTCCATGGGATTCTCCAGGCAAGAATACTGGAGTGGATTGCCATTTCCTTCTCCAGGGGATCTTCCCCACCCAGGGATCGAACCCGGGTCTCCCACATTGGAGGCAGACGCTTTAACCTCTGAGCCACCAGGGAAGCCCCTTTTATTATGCCACTCTAAGACATGTGTAAAAGTTGCTCAGTCGTGTCCGACACTTTGTGACCCTTGTACAGTCCATGGAATTCTCTAAGCCAGAATACTGGACTGGGTAGCTTTTCCCTTCTCCAGGAGATCTTCCCAACCCAGGGATAGAAACCCGGTCTTCAACAATTGAGGCAGATTCTTTACCAGCTGAGCCACAAAGGAAGCCCAAGAATACTGGAGTGCATAGCCGACCCCTTCTCCAGTGGATCTTCCCAACTCAGGAATTGAACAAGGGTCTCCTGCATTGCAGGCGAATTTTTTACCAACTGAGCTATCAGGGAAGCCCCTATGACATATGGACAATTATTATTCTGTAATATTTGATTGTTTCATTTTTCTTGATCTACATATACACAAGAGAGGACCGTAATTTACATACATGTATGTAATAAAAGAGCTTAAGGAAACTCTTTAGAAAATATTTTAAAAATGGAGAGGGAAAATCTAAGCATCTTTTTAGTGCTTTCATTATTATCCAAAGAATTATGGGAAAATAAACACTACCTATCCAGGAGAGGGAAATTATTTAAAACTGTAGTTTTCTCCAGTCTTGGGATGTTTTGTATTTTTTGTTCAGTCTCTAAGTCGTGTCTGAGTCTTTGTGACCTCATGAACTGCAGCACACCAGGCTCCTCTGTCCTTCATTATCTCCTAGAGTTTACTCAAGTTCATATTCATTGAGTCAGTGATGCTGTTGGTGCTGGTTTGCATTATGCAATGTAAAATATTATTGAAAGCTATCATCAGAGATTAGCACTGGAGAACAGATGCACAGAATATAAATTCTAACACTAGGGATCTGTTTGGTGTTCTACAAAAATACAAAACAAAACACAAAAAAGATGTAAAAAACACAAAAAGATGAAAACCACAAAAGAAGATGTAAAAAGTTATACAGCATCTGAAGAATATAGTATTACTATTCTTTGGACCACTATCACACAAACCCCAACGTTCCAGAAAGTTTTGTCTGTAGGTTTCTTAAATACTTACAAGGCTTGACAAGTCTTGATTCTCACTGTTAAAAATAGAGAAGCTACCTTTGCCCGGTTAACATCAAATTGCCATTTTGATTGCCACCTGGTTCAGCAAAGACTGAACATCCTTGCATAGACCATGGATCTTCCTGTTGGCAAATAGGCGTGTGTTTAGTTTTGAATTAGCTGAATAAAGCTTATCAACCTTTCGAAATATACTGCTATGAAAGTATGAGTGAATAGTTACATGAAATTAGACTGTTTCTTTCCCTAAATATATATATATATGTATACATACACACACACACACATATATATATATATATAAGTAATCTTCCATAGGTAAGGAATTGGACCCGAAATAAAGTTTGTCCTCCATTCACAATTTGCTCACCTACTAGAATAGCAAGCTGTTCTCCATTAAGAAAAAAAACTTCAGCCACACAGATGAGGTGCAGCCCACTTTGCAGTTCCAAAGGTGTAAGTGTGGGGCAGGGCAAGAAGGAACCGTGGAAAATAAAAGGGACTCTGGAGGCTCATGCCCAAGAAGTTTTCAATCACACTTTAAAATTAAGTGTCTCAAATCAGGATTTAATTTACAGTTTAAGATTTAATAACACAGTCATTGCATGTTAATTAAACAGCAATGGATCATTTAGCAACCTGTTTAATGAGGTGTAACAACTATTGCATATAAAACATACCGACATTATTATTACATTGCCATTAAACTTCAATAAATCTGTTTGAATAATTATTGGTATTTAAGCACTATAAAGGCAGTAACATAACTAGACATACCTATTTATATTCAATAAAACAAGAATTTTATTGTAGGAATAAGTAAATTCCCAGGACCACATTCCTACATCTGTATGACACAAAATTCCTCCTGGCAACAGTGGGAGCTGCAGCTCCAGTAAAATGAAGAATTCATGAGAGAAGAATTCAGCCCACACACAAGCAACTGTCCCCATCATTAGCTTTAGAGTCTCACCTTTCTTTAGGGGGCCAAGCTCATCCATAATTTAATTAATAAATATAATTGAAAGACCAGTTCCTCCATTATTCTTTGGACCAGGGGATCATAAATCCACACACTCCCTCCCTCGTGCTCACACAGGATAAATTAGAGAGGCCTGCCTAAGAATGTGACCTGACCGAAGATGCAGAAAAGCTATAACTTTTACGTTGGGAGGACTTGGTGAGCCAGCAAGGTGTAGAGGGCTCTGCTGACTGAAATACACATAGGGAATGGCCCCCATTTAGCATACAGGTTGCTAGGCTGCCTGGAAGATGAGGAAGGTGTGGTACCATCGAGAACTGATGTACTCTGAATAATAAAGTACAATATTTTGCTGCCAGATAAAATCTCAAAAGGCCTGTGGGTAGAAAGAGCAAAAGAGGATGCTAGCCAGACCATGAGAATATGGAACTCAAGTAGATAATCTATAGTACACTGACTTTAAAACTCTAGATTGTTAGTACTATATTTTTAAAAATTTTACTGGAGTATAGTTGATATACAATGTTGCATTAGTCTCTGCTGTACAGCAAAGTGAATCGGCTATGCATATACACATAGCTGATCCTCTTTTTTTGGATTTCCTTTCCATTTAGGTCATCACAGAGCACTGAACAGAGTTCCCTGTGCTATATGCTGCTGCTGCTGCTAAGTCGCTTCAGTCGTGTTCGACTCTGTGCGACCCCATAGACGGCAGCCCACCAGGCTCTGCCGTCCCTGGGATTCTCCAGGCAAGAACACTGGAGTGGGTTGTCATTTCCTTCTCCAATGCATGAAAGTGAAAAGTGAAAGTGAAGTCACTGAGTCGTGTCCAACTCTCAGTGACCCCATGGACTGCAGCCCACCAGGCTCCTCCATCCATGGGATTTTCCAGGCAAGAGTACTGGAGTGGGGTGCCATTGCCTTCTCCGCCTGTGCTATATAGTAGGTTCTAATTAGTTATCTATTTTAAATGTGTGTGTGTGTGTGTTAAAGTGAAAAGTGAAAGTGAAGTCTCTCCATCGTGTCTGACCCTTAACTACCCCATGGACTGCAGCTCCTCCATCCATGGGTTTCTCCAGGCAAGAGTACTGGAGTGGGTTGCCATTGCCCTGGATATTGTAAACAGTGCTGCAATAAACATTGGGGTACACATTACCTTGCAATCCCACTCCTGGACAAATACCCATAGAAAACCATAACCCCAAACGATACATGCACTAAAATCTAATTTCCATATGATTGTTTTAAATGTTAATATTCCCCATTTATCCAGAATGTTTATTAAAATTTGGCCAAAGAGTAAATAGATAAGTGTGAAATATAGTTTGAGAGTGACATTTTGTGGAAAGCAGATGATATATACTGGAGATATACACAAGAATACAAATTCAATTAAAGTTGGATACTGGAGGAAGAAATGGTAACCCACTCAAGTATTCTTGCATGGAGAATCCAACTGACAGAGGATCCTAGTGGGTTACAGAACATGGGGTTGCAAAGAGTTGGACATAACTTGATGAATAACATTAACTAACTATTGATGCTAAATGCTACTAGGGTACCCATGGACATCCAAAGAGCATCATCAATTGTGGATTGAGCATTCAAATTGTTTTATGTATATTTTAATGGCAAGATGGCCTTGTAAAGTCTGAAGATGTAAAAACCTGGCAGCTGACACTTTATATGTAAAGGTACATATGTCTTACAAGGGTAAACATAAACTGTCATCATGTTAGAGAGTTAGTAAACAGATCAATGATCGACACAGCTAGAGGGGGAGACTGGGAGGTTAGAACTGATGCTTTCAAACTGTGATGTTGAAGAAGACTCTTGAGAGTCACCTGGACTGCAAGGAGATCCAACCAGTCAATCCTAAAGGATATTAACCCTGAATTTTGATGCTAAAGCTGGGCTCCAATATTTTGGCCACCTGGTGAAAGGGCTGACTTACTGGAAAATACCCTGATGCTAGGAAAGATAAAAGACAGAAGGAGAAGGAGATGACAGAGGGTGAGATAGTTGGATGGTGAGTTTTCTGTTGCTACTAAGTCGCTTCAGTCGTGTTTGACTCTGTGCGACCCCATAGACAGCAGCCCACCAGTTTCCCCCATCTCTGGGATTCTCCAGGCAAGAACACTGGAGTGGGTTCCCATTTCCTTCTCCAATGCACGAAACTGAAAAGTGAAAGTGAAGTTGTTCAGTCGTATCTGACCCTTAGTAACCACATGGGCTGCAGCCTACCAGGCTCCTCCATCCATGGGAGTTTCCAGGCAAGAGTACTGGAGTGGGGTGCCATTGCCTTCTCCGGATGGTGAGAGTTTATGGACATGAGTTTGAGCAAGCTCCGGGACATAGTGAAGGACAGGGAAGCCTGATGTCCTGCAGTGTGTGGGATCACAAAGAGTCGGACATGACTGAGCAACTAAACGACAACAAAGGAATTTTCAGAGCAATGGTAGATGCATGTCATTATATATTTGTCCAAACCCATAGAATGTACAGCACCAAGATTGACTCTTAATCTGAACTATGGACTTTGGGTGATTATGATGAGTCAATGAACATGGAAAAGGCAAAAAGATAGGACACTGAAAGATGAACTCCCCAGGTCAGTAGATGCCCAATATGCTTTGGGAGAACAATGGAGATAAAACTCCAGAAAGAATGAAAAGACAGAGCCAAAGCTAAAGCAACACCCAGTTGTGTATGTGACTGGTGATGGAAGTAAAGTCTGATGCTATAAAGAACAATACTACACAGGAACCTGAAATGTTAGGTCCATGAATTAAGGCAAATTAAGTGTTCAAACAGGTGATGGCAAGACTGAACATCGAAATTTTAGGAATCATTGAACTAAAATGGACTGGAATGGGTGAATTTAACTTAGATGACCATTATGTCTACTATTGTGGACCAGAATCTCTTAAAAGAAATGGAATTGCACTCATAGGCAACAAAAGGGTCTGAAATGCAGTAATTGGGTGCAATCTCAAAAACAACAGAATGATCTCTGTTCATTTCCATGGCAATCCATTCAATATCACAGTAATCCAAGTCTATGCCCAACCAGTAATGCTGAAGAAACTGAAGCTGAACAGTTCTATGAAGACCTACAAGACCTTGTAGAACTAACACCCAAAAAAGATATCTTTTTCATTATAGGGGACTGGAATACAAAAGTAGGAAGTTAAGGGATACTTGGAGTAACAAGCAAATTTGGCCTTGGAGTACAAAATGAAACAGGGCAAAGGCTAACAGAGTTTTGCCAAGAGAACACACTGGTCATAGCACCAGAAGCACAAGAGAAGACTCTACACATGGACATCACCAAGTGGTCAACACCAAAATCAAATTGATTATATTCTTTGCAGCCAGAGATGGAGAAGCTCTATTCAGTCAGCAAAAACAAGACCAGGAGCTGACTGTGGCTCAGATCATGAACTCCTTATTGCAAAATCCAGACTTAAATTGAAGTAGGGAAATCCACTAGACCATTCAGGTATGACCTAAATCAAATCCCTTACAATTATACAATGGAAGTGAGAAATAGATTCAAGGGATTAGACCTGACTGATAGAGTGTCTGAAGAATGGTGGACAGAGGTTCATGCCATTGTACAGAAAGGAGGGATCAAGACCATCCCCGAGAAAAAGAAATGCAAAAATGCAAAATGATTGTCTAAGGAGGCTTCACAAATAGCTGAGAAAAGAAATGAAGCTAAAGACAAAGGAGATAAGGAAAGATATACCCATCTGAAGGCAGAGTTCCAAAGAATAGGAAGGAGAGATAAGAAAGCCTTCCTCAGTGATCAATGCAAAGAAATAGAGGAAAACAATAGAATGGGAAAGACTAAAGATCTCTTCAAGACAAGTAAAGATACCAAGGGAATATTTCATGCAAAGTTGGAAACAATAAAGGACAGAAAAAATATGGACCTAACAGAAGTAGAGGATATTAAGAAGAGGTGGCAAGAATATACGGAAGACCTGTAGAAAGTAGATCTTTATGACCCAGATAACGATGATGGTGTGATAACTAACCTTGAGCCATACATCCTGGAATGCAAAGTGGGCCTTAGGAAGCATCACTATGAACAAAGCTAGGGGAGGTGATGGATTTGCAGTTGAGCTGTTTCAAATCCTAAAAGATGATGGTGTGAAGCTGCTGCACTCAATATGCCAGCCCAGAAAATATGGAATACTCAGCAGTGGCCACAGGACTGGAAAAGGTCCGTTTTCATTCCAACCCCAAAGAAAAGCATTGCCAAAGAATGTTCAAACTTCTTCACAATTGCACTCATCTCACATGCTAGCAAAGAAATGTCCAAAATTCTCCAAGCCAGTCTTCAACAGTATGTGAACCATGAATTTCCACATGTTGAAGCTGGATTTAGAAAAGACAGAGGAACCAGAGTTCAAATTGCCCACATCTGTTGGATCATCAAAAAAGCAAGAGAGTTCCAGAGAAACATCTACCTGTGATTTATTGACTATGCCAAAGCCTTTGACTGTGTGGATCACAACAAACTGTGGAAAATTCTTAAAGAGATGGTAATACCAGGCCAGCTTATCTGACTCCTGAGAAATCTGTATGCAGGGCAAGGAGTGACAGTTAGAACTGGACACGGAACAACAGACTGGTTCCACATCAGGAAAGGAGTATGTCAAGTCTGTTTATTGTCACCCTGCTTCTTTAACTTATATACAGAGTACATCATGAAATATGCCGGGCTTGATGAAGCACAAATTGGAATCAAGATTGCCAGGAGAAATATCAATAACCTCAGATATGCAGATGGCAGGACCCTTACGGCTGAAAGCAAAGAAGAACTAAAGAGCCTCTTGTGAAAGTGAAAGAGGAGAGTGAAAAAGTTGTGGTAAAGCTCAACATTCAGAAAATGAAGATCATGGAATCCTGTCCCATTACTTCAAGGCAAATAGATGGGGAAAAAATAGAAACAGTGAGAAACTGTTTTTATTTGGGGGGAGGGGGGGGCGGGCTCCAAAATCACTGCAGATGGTGACTGCAGCCATGAAATTAAAAGATGCTTGCTCCTTGTAAGAAAAGCTATGAGCAACCTAGACAGCATATTAAAAAGCAGAGACATTACTTTGCCAACAAAGGTCCTTCTAGTCAGACTATGGTTTTTCCAGTAGTCCTGTATGGATATGAGAGTTGGACTATAAAGAGAGCTGAGCACCAAAGAATTGATGCTTTTGAACTGTGGTGTTGGAGAAAACTCTTGAGAGTACCTTAGACTGAAAGGAGAACCAACCAGTCAATCCTCAAGGAAATCAGTTCTGAATATTCATTGGAAGGACTGCTGCTGTAGCTGAAATTCCAATACTTTGGCCACTTGATGCGAAGAACTGACTCATCGGAAAAGACCCTAATGCTGGGAAAGATTGAAGGCACAAGGAGAAGGGGATGACAGAGGATGAGATGGTTGGACGACATCACCGACTCAATGGACATGAGTTTGAGTAAACTCCGGGAGTTGGTGATGAACAGGAAGCTTGACATGCTGCAGTACATGGGGTCACAAAGAGTTGGACATGACTGAGCTACTGAACTGAACTGAACTGATGTGTCAATGTAGGTTCATCACTTTAAATCAATGTACCACTCTGGTGGGGAATGTTGATACTGGGGAGGCTATGAATGTGTGTAGTGTGATTATATATGGGATATATCTTTACTTGCCACTCAATTTTGCTATGGACCTAAAATTGCTCTAAAAAAAAGTTTATTTTTTTAAAGTGTCTATTGAAGTTGTAATTATGTGTAGCAAGTATTTCATGGAGCTGAAATTTAAAAAGCGGGAAAATCAGTGAAAACTGGGAAGGCTTTGTAGAGTAGAAATATGAATTATGCCATAAAGAGCAGAAAATGAGCAAGGAGAAATAAGCAGACTGGGTACTTCAGGACAGAGAAAAAGTTTGAGACAATGTAAGTTGATGTGTGGAAACATGTCTTAACATAGTATGCTGCTAAGTCTGCTAAGTCGCTTCAGTCGTGTCCGACTCTGTGCGACCCCACAGATGGCAGCCCACCAGGCTCCCCGTCCCTGGGATTATCCAGGCAAGAACACTGGAGTGGGTTGCCATTTCCTCCTCCAATGCATGAAAGTGAAAAGTGAAAGTGAAGTCGCTCAGTCGCGCCCGACTCCCAGCGACCCCACGGACTGCAGCCCACCAGGCTCCTGCGTCCATGGGATTCTCCAGGCAAGAGTACTGGAGTGGGGTGCCATTGCCTTATCTTAAATCACACCAATTAGAAGATGGGATCTTTTTGTAAACATAAAAATTCTAAGTGTTCTTATTAGGGTATAATGGGATAATTATTAAATATCTCATTGTTGAGTCAAAAAGGTTTAGCTTTGATACCAAAAGAAATATTGGACCACTGGTGGATTTTGAGACAAGAAATGCCATGTCAACTAATGACTTCCCATCTTTATTGTTGTTCTTTATCAAAGGATGGGTAATGATTCATGGAGACTCCAACAGCAATTTAAGTAAATTATTATATCATCTTTACTTCCTCATATGGCTCATTAGTTTCTGCAAGCAGATCAATATATATCTTACCTCCAACTTGTTTATGCAGGTTCCTTGTCATAGAATGTCCTTGCTACTTTGCAAACTTCATAATAACTTACTCATAATTCAAGTATAGGTGGCCTTTTTTGGGAAAATTGATGATTTAGCAGGTCCTTGGTAGACTTAATAGAATGGAGCTGCCTCTCCTTTAGAAGAAGGCAATGGCACCCCACTCCAGTACTCTTGCCAGGAAAATCCCATGGACGGAGGAGCCTGGTGGGCTGCAGTCCATGGGGTCGCTGAGTGTCAGACACAACTGAGCGACCTCATTTTCACTTTTCACTTTCATGCATTGGAGGAGGAAATGGCAACCCACTCCAGTGTTCTTGCCTGGAGAATCCCAGGGATGGCGGAGCCTGGTGGGCTGCCATCTATGGGGTCGCACAGAGTCGGACACGACTGAAGAGACTTAGCAGCAGCAGCAGCAGCCTCTCCTTTAAGTTAACCTGCAATCCTGCACTTAGTAATTTCATGGCATGTGCAAATATGGTTACATGCCACTATTTACATTCTCTTCTTCTGGGTAGGCTAAAGACCTTTGATATCAGTTTCATGTTTTATTCATCTACTATTATATATTTTAATTTATTTTTCCAGCTTTATTGAGTTCAGTTCAGTCATTCAGTTGTGTCCGTCTCTTTGTGACCAAATGGACTGCAGCATGCCAGGTGTCCCTGTCCATCACCAACACCCAGAGATTACTTAAACTCTTGTTCATTGAGTCAGTGATGCCATCCAACCATCTCATCCTCTGTTGTCCCCTTCTCCTCCTGCGTTCAATCTTTCCTAGCATCAGGTTCTTTTCCTATGTGTTAGTTCTTCACATCAGGTGGCCAAACTACTGGAGGTTCAGCTATAGCATCAGTCCTTCCAATGAATATTCAGGACTGATTTCCTTTATGATGGACTGGTTGGATCTCCTTGCAGTCCAAGGGACTCTCAAGAGTCTTCTCCAACACCACAGTTCAAAAGCTTCAATCCTTTGGTGTTCAGCTTTCTTTATAGTCCAACTCTCACATCCATATATGACTACTGAAAAACCACAGCTTTGACTAGATGGATCTTTGCTTGCAAAGTAATGTCTCTGCTTTTTAATATGTTGTCTAGGTTGGTCATATTTTTTCTTCTAAAGAACAAGCATCTTTCAATTTCATGGCTGTAATCACCATCTGCAGTGATTTTGGAACCCCCCAAAATGACATCTCTCACTGTTTCCACTGTTTTCCCATCTATTTGCCATGAAATTATGGGACCAGATACTATGATCTTAGTTTTCTGAATGTTGAGTTTTAAGCCAGCTTTTTACTCTGCTCTTTCACTTTCATCAAGAGACTCTAGTTCTTCTTTGCTTTCTGCCATAAGTGTGGTGTCATCTGTATATCTGAGCTTATTGATATTTCTTTTGGAAGTCTTGATTCCAGCTAGTGCTTCATCCAGCCTGACATTTTCCATGATGTACTCTGCATATAAGTTAAATAAGCAGGGTAACATTATACTTGACATAAAACATTGTGGCAGTTTAAGGTGCATGAGGTGTTGATTTGATACACTTACACTTTTCAGAATGATTACTATGTGTGTATGCCTAGTCATTAAGTCATGTTTGACTCTTTGAGACAGTTTGGACTGTAGCCCCCAGAACCCCTCTGTCCATGGGATATCAGAGACAACAGACAAGAATCCTGGAGTGGTTTGCCATTTCATTCTCCAGGGCATCTTTCTGACCCAGGGGTTGAACCCATGTCTCCTGTGTCCCCTGCATTGCAGGTGAACATTTCACCTGCTGAGCCATACATCATGTCACATAATTACCTAATTTTGGTGATGAGAACATTGAAGATCTATTTTCTTAGCAACTTTTAAGTACATAAACATGTTATTATTAACCGTGCTCTACATTAGGCCCCCTGAAGTTATCTATCTTATAGCCAGAAGTTTGTACACTTTAACCAACACTTCTCATTTACCTTACCCTTACCTTTGGTAAGCATCATTCTGTGAGTTTGTTTTTTTTTTTTTAGATTTCATGTGTAAGGGATATCAAATGATGTTTTTTGGTTTTTTTTTCCTCTATCTGGCTTATTTCACTTATTATAGTGCTCTCCATGTTCACCCATATAGTTGTAAATGGCAGGACAAGTCCCTAGGAGAAGCAAGAAGTCCACAGCCAGCAGCCCACAGAGCAATGGGAACATCGACTTACAGCTACAAGGAAATGGATTCCATCAAAACCCTGAATGAGCTTGGAAGTGAATTCTCCAGAGACTCCAATCAGATCTCAATCTAGAGGGCGTCTCAAATGTGGCTGTTTACGAACCTCAGCAGAAAAGCCAGCCACTCCCACACAGCATTCTGACCTACCAAACTGGGAGAATAAATGAGAATTCTTTTAAAGCTGCTATATTTTTGGTAATTTGTCACACAGCAATAGAAAACAAATGCACAGAATCACTTTTTCCTTTTATTTTTACCACAGTGTCATAAGTAATGTATTATGTGCATACTACTAATAAATTTGATATGAATAAACAAGACAGCTATTATTCTGGGCTATGAAGAACTGGGTTTTTCATGACTACTGAAATTAATTTCTGATTTATAGAAACTGTCAAATTTTTTTTAAAGTAGTTATGTTCTTGCTTCAAGAGTGGTATTAGCAGGGAGTACTTTTATTCTGGTTCCTGCTGGACTACTTCTATCCTTCTGAGATAGGAGATTCTTCTTTCCTAACAGGAAATGGAATTTTCAGCACTGACATGGTGAGAGGAGCAACTGAAGATTAAGGGTCTTATGTAGCAGACATCAAAAGTCAGATCAGATGTAGGTCACCCAAAGTAAGGGTACTGAATTAAGAATAGAAGAGGCACAATTTGGCACAAAATAGAGGGTCAAAGCTAGAGAGTTTATAGGAACTAAAATGAAGGTGATGTTAAAAAAAAGCATTTCTTATCTGCCAAGGATTTTTAAGAAAAATCTTTGATTTATCTTTACCGGATAATTCCAAAAGGCAAAACCTGAGCTTGCACTAAATTCAATATTTAAATTAAACCTAGTTAGGGTAAGCAATTGATATAAGATCTGCCAGGAGTTTGGGAGCAGAGGAATCACAGCAATGTCTAACATAAATAATAGAGAACAAGAAAACAGAGGAATAGCAAAGATGGGACCTATTATAGGAGAGAAGTATAGAAAAGACGGATATGAAAATTGTATTGAATAGTTTCCTTATCTGTTTTGAAGAGATGTGGACCACCACCCACAGAGGACGGGAAATATCCAGCTGTTAAATATCCCAAGTACTAGAAAGGTTGTTTGGGAAGCTGTGCCATCTGGCCCAGGCTGGTCAGCCGAAGACATTCTTAGATAATATGGAGCCTTGGGATGAAAGCAAACCTGGGGAGAGGAAATAGTCCTTTAGCCACAGTGGCTGCCAGCGCTGCTTTTTCCCATTTACCCGGTGCAGGGGAGAGAGAGGACGATGCAGAGGGGAAGGGAAGCGGGAGGGCTAGGGAAAGAGCAACAGACCATGCTAATTAGGGGAGCGACAGGCTTTCATTACGTAAGATGTTTGTCTTCTTCAGAATTAAATGAATACTTGCTGCACCAAGGCGTTTGCCTGGTTAACTCAGTAGAAAAATAGTCTTGGTTATAGGCATTGGATAAAGTCAACTGGGTTTTGAGGCGTCACTCCCTATTTCATAGGACCTAAATCCAGCGCAGCTTGTAGTCCCCTTGGCTTAGACAAAGCCCTATGGACTTCTGGCTAAAGCCAAGACAGCTAAATGCGCACCCTGTAAAGAGCGAGCGAACGTAGCCTCCTTTCTCTCATGGGGTGGACCGCTCTTTCACAAAGGGAGGAGGATGAGGACACCACACCGGAGAGAGGGTGGGAGCACTGCTTTAAAGGGGAATTTTGTGAGAATTCAAATGTTCCTATGATCATACGTAGTAAATTATAGGAAGTGATACTTGGTCTGTTCTAAATACATTTGATGGCAGTCAGTCCTTATAACAGGAAGCTGAGTAACGAAAACCAGTCTCAGAAAGACATATTTCCAAGGACAAAAAAATCTCAGAGAGAGGCATGGAGCTGCACGAAATGGCAGCTGAAGGTCTGAAGGTGAAATTCAAAGTACTAGTATTCAGTCGTGTCTGACCCTTTGCGACCCCAAGGACTGTAACCTACTAGGCTCCTCCGTCCATGGGATTCTCCAGGCAAGAATACTCAAGTGGTTTGCCATTTCCTACTCCAGGGGATCTTCCCAACCCAGGGCTTGAAATTGGGTCTCCCACACTGCAGGCAGATTCTTTACTGTTGGAGCCACCAGGGGAGGAATAACAAGAATGCACGTTGCTAAGAGAAAGTGGAAACCAGCTTGCTCTAAGGTGTAGGAGAACTTTAGGGAAATTAGAAAACCTTTCTTCCCTTAAGTGTAAGTTTGGTTATGGGGTGGAGGGTTGACAGTCCTTTAGAAGGGAGGAAAAATGTTTTTTTTCTCTGAGTAGCTACAAGGCTCGAAGCTTTTGTTCCACCCACAAGATATATGACTATTCAGTGTGTTCACAGTGGCCCTAGCTTGGAGAAAAATGCACTACAACACCTGTCTTGGGCTTCAGGTTTATGAGGGAACACAGAATTCATGAGTAGGTGAATAAAGACACAACACGTCAGTCAGGACCTGAGCAGAGCTTCCTGCTGCCTCTGGACTGGCAATGCAATGGTTCACATGCCCATGTGGGGGCAAGAACCACAACAAGTGATTATAATACTTAGTTCTACTCAGAAGACTCTGGGGCAAACAAGGTTCAAAGGACTGCAGAATCACCAGACAAGGAACAGTAAACCAGAGGGAGAAATAATAAATCAGGGGGAGAAGTGGAAATAATAAGCTTTCTGTAAAATACATTGCTATATTTAATAAATTACTGACTTAAAAAAAGAATATAAAGATTGTTATGCGTGATTCAAAACAAAGGTTAATTGTGGCTTCACTGGCGGACCAGTGGTTAAGACTCTAGGCTTCTACTGCCGGGGGCAAGGGTTTGATCTTTGGTTGGGGAACTAAGATGCCACACGCCACATAGTGCAGCCGAAAAACACCAGAACAGACGAAGCATAGGTAATAAAACATAATTTAAACATCAGGCCAGGAATACCACAGTTATAGGGGAGGAGTGATCAATAAGTGTATATGCTTGCTAATGCTCGCTAAGCTCCTCGTGGGCTGAAAATTTAGGGTCAGCCATTGGATAGGTTGTAAATGTAATCTGAGGCTTCTCTATAGGCAGAGTTAAAGAGACAATAGAAAACTTTATCTCTTCAAGCATTGACCAAGTGAAGGATGGACGTGATGAGAAAACAGGGAATCAGAAGCATCATGATGCCAGTCAGGGTTCCTGAGTGGTTTTGCCATGCCAAAGCATGACCCCCATATCCCAGTAGTTTATAGCATTAAGGGCATGTTTTTTGCACACCCACCTCACAGCCCAAAAAGTGTCTACTATGAACTGAGCTTGTTCAGGCTGCATTTAATCTTCACTGTGGGACTCAGGCTGATGGAAGAGCTTCTAGTTGAGAATCTCCAGTCTTGGGACCGGGAAGGAAAAGTTCATGGTAGGTCACACTGTGGCCTGTAATGCTTGTTTTCAGAGACAAGGGCTCTTACTCTCTCTCAAATTTCAGGGTGAAATCAACTCACTTGGCACAAATGATATTAGGGGAAGTAGAAAATATCTCACAGGAAGGCATACCATGCTGAAGGGCACTGCAAGAAGAGGCAGCAGTGATTTAAAAATTATCCCACTGGACAAGAGAAAGCACTCTCTATGCCAATATAAGTGAGTCAGAATATATAAATAAATGCATTTATTTATATATAAATAAAACTAGATGAAACATCTATTAAAAAATAGAGTTTACATTTTTGTGAAAAAACAGTGAAATGATAAGTTGCTTAAAAGATCCTAAAACAAAGCAGACAGAAAGTCTAAAAATAGGTGAATCAAAAAATACTTGCCAAGAAATTATCAAATGAAAGTTGCAATAGTAGAAACAATACACATAAAAAAGTATATAAGTGTATGAATTCTAACAGAAGTAGAGTCACTAAAGAAAATAGTCATCAAGAAAACATAAAAGTCATCAACATTTTGCATCTAAGAGCATAGCTTCAAAAATGAAATGTCAAAACAATAAATGGAAACCAACAGAAAATAGTTGGATGGCATCACTGACTCAATAGACATGAGTTTGAGTAGGCTTCAGGAGTCCGTGATGGACAGGGAGGCCTGGCATGCTGCAGTCCATGGGGTCGCAAAGAGTCAGACACGACTGAGCAACTGAACTGACTGAACAGAATCTGCAAACACAGGACATTACACTATGTTTCTCCAAAGGTTACAGTTGCAACAAAATTTGGTAATAGTACAGTAAATAAATTAAAACACTGATAAAATTAAAAATATTTGCTTACCTACATATCGATATGTGATAGATTAAAGTGAAAGTCTTAGTTACTCATTGTCGGTCTCTTTGTGACCCCATTGTCTGTTGACGGAATTCTCTAGGCAAGAATACTGGAGTGGGTTAACATTCCTTCTCCAATAGATTGTTGTTGTTGTCCAGCTGCTCAGTTGTATCTGACTCTTTGCAAACCCTTGGACTGCAGCACACCAGGCTTCCCTGTCCTTCATCATCTCCTGGAGCTTACTCAAACCCATGTCCATTGAGGTGTTGATGCCATCCAACCATCTCATCCTCTGTCAACCCCTTCTCCTCCTGTTTTCAATATTTCCTAGTATCAGGGTCTTTTCTAATGAGTCGACTCTTTGCATCCAGTGGCCAACGTATTGGAGTTTCAGCTTTGGCATGAGGCCTTCCAATGAATAGTCAGGGTTGATTTCCTTTAGGATGGACTGGTTGGATCCCCTTGCAGTCCAAGGAACTCTCAAGAGTCTTCTCCAACACCACAGTTCAAACACATCAATTCTTCATAGTTCTAGTCCAACTCTCACATCCATATATGACTACTGGAAAAACCGTAGTTTTTTGTCTAGATGGATCTTTGTGGGCAAAGCAGTCTCTGCTTTTTAATATGCTGTCTAGGTTGCTCATAGCTTTTCTTCCAAGGAGCAAGCGTCTTTTAATTTCATGGCTGCAATCACAATCTGCAGTGATTTTTGAAGCCCAAAAAATAAAGTCCATCACTGGTTCCATTCTTTCATCATCTATTTTCCATGCAGTGGTGGGACCAGATGCCATGATCTTCGTTTTTTGAATGTTGAGTTTTAAGCCAAGTTTTTCATTCTCCTCTTTCACCTTCATCAAGAGGCTCTTTAGTTCCTCTTCACTTTCTGCCATAAAGGTGGTGTCATCTGCATATCTGAGGCTATTGACATTTCTTTCTCTCATACAGAGATTAGATAGATAGATAAATATCTAACAGAGTTATATAATCTTACACCTAACCAATTAGATAAATTATACATTCAACTAAAAGACACATTGAAATTTACAAATACTGGTCTAACTAAATCAAATAGTAAATTCAAATAAATTTTAAAGAGCATTTTGGCCTCAATGCAATTAAGGTGAGAAATGAATGTTACAAGTTATAAATCCTTCGGGTTTCCCTGGTGGCTCAGTGGTGAAGAATCCATCTGCCAATGCGGGAGATGCTTGTCTGACTCCAGGTTGGGGAGGATCCCACATGCCACGAGCATCTGGGCCCCTGCACCGCACCTTTTGAGCCTGTGTTCTAGAGCCCGGGACCCACAACTATGCAGCTGGCACGCCCTGAAGCCTGTGCTCCACAACAAGAGAAGCCGTCACAATGAGAAGCCTGCACATCGAAACTAGAGAGTTGCCCCCACTTGCCTCAACTGGAGAAAAGCACCCACAGCAAAGAAGACCAAGCACAGCCAAAAATAAAGACATAAAATTGCTTTTTAAGTTTATAAATTTGTTTATAAGTAAATATGCATATTGCATATATTATAATTAGGTGCAAACAATGGTTGCGTAACAGAACGAGAAGGATGAGTACGATGATCTTTGGGGCAAAATATCTGAAGAGAAAATTTATGGCAAAAAACAGCATTTCTAAACATGAGATCTCTTTCACATATCTTGATTTGTCAAAGAATCCTGTAGTTCTGATTATTCCATAGTATTGGGGCAAGAGCTTCCTGGTAGCTCAGATGGTAAAGAATCTGTCTGCAGTGCAAGAGACCTGGGTTCAATCCCTGGGTGGGAAGATCCCCTGGAGGAAGGCATGGCAACCCACTCCAGTATTCTTACCTGGAGAATCCCCATGGGCAGAGGAGCCTGGTGGACATGATTGAGTGGCTAAGCACAACACATATTGGGGAAAGGGAGTCCTCTTACACAGATCATTGGATTTTAATACAGCATCACCACTCACACCTGACAATCTGGATATATAGCCCCCGAATCAGCTACACAAGCACCGAAAGAGACATCTGAAATAATGCTCATTTTAGTATCATTTGAAATAATAATAAAAAAATTACAGGCAAAATAGAATGTCTACTAAGAAATTCATAAATATTATGAAATGTTCATGAAGTATAACTCTGATCTGCAATCGAAATTAATGAACTAAAGCCACATGAATCAAATGGATAAAATTATGGAACAATGTGGAGTGAAAATAACCAAGTTGTAGAATAATAACCACTACAGTATGAGAACATTTATAAAAATGTCTAAAACACACAAGTCATACTGTTGACTGTACATACACATTCATGGATTAAAAGACAGCAAATTAAGAATCGAATCACAGTTCCATTTTTCAAAAGTAGGCTAGAGAATATGTTACACTGGGAGAGTTGCAACTGTATTTATAAGATTTTTATTTTTTTAATTAAAACAAAATAAAAATATTTGAGGCAAATATAGCAACATATTAAGCTTTATTAAGCTGGATGGAGGGTACATGGTGCTTTGTCATCTTTGCTCCTTGGATTTTCTGTAGAAGTGAAATACTTCATGATTAGGTTAAAGAAAAATGACTAGATGCATATTGGAAGATGGACGGAAGTCTAAACCTGGAGGCTGTGGCCCAGTGCCCTTTACCTGTTTTGACCAAGTAGTCAGAATTGCCTGTTCCCTATTCTCTGCCATGGCTAAACCAAACCTTCATCAAGTCTCCTCACATAGGCCCCTGCCCTATGGCTTTCCTCCAGTTTAGCAAACACTAAAGACTCTGATGCAGGGAGGGATTGGGGGCAGGAGGAGAAGGGGACGACCGAGGATGAGATGGCTGGATGGCATCACGGACTCGATGGATGTGAGTCTGAGTGAACTCCGAGAGATGGTGATGGACAGGGAGGCCTGGTGTGCTGCGATTCATGGGGTCACAAAGAGTCAGACACGACTGAGTGACTGAACTGACTGAACTGAAAGTGCAGAACCACCCCTGCCCCCACCAGCCCCAGTCATGAGAACTGGCTGGCCACAGTAAGAAGTATTCCCTCTCAGATCACCTGTCTATTCCCCCATCTCATCTGTCCAGTTTCTCCTTAAAATTCTTGCCTGACCTGTTCCCCCTCCCTATAAATGTCTTTTTCTCTTTGACTTTGCCATGCTTGCGGATCCTTGGATGGGAGAGTTCCCACTATTGCACTAGCCTTCAAATAAAGTCTCTCCTTATCTAAATCTGGATTTGCTTTTAATTTGACAGTTTTAAGGGAACGGGGAAATCGGATGCAGTCACAAGCCCTTGTACAGCTACTTGGCCCTGTTTTTAGTATACTTAGAGACTATACTATACTTCCCCATTCCCTTAAAACTGTTAAAGAAAAACAAATTATCATTGGGGTAACTTTTGTGGAAGCAAAGTTCAATCATTTTTTCAAACCATCTGACTGAATAGATTACAAATATAAAAGACTTTTTTTTTTTTTCCCCTTACAAAATAAGATGACCATACATCCCGATGTGCATGGCAGTAATAATATACTGGTTTATGCCATTGTGTATTGACTCTGCTAAGCTGCTAAGTCGCTTCAGTCGTGTCCGACTCTGTGCGACCCCACAGACGGCAGCCCATTGGGCTCTGCCATCACTGGGATTCTCCAGGCAAGAACACTGGAGTGGGTTGAGATTTCCTTCTCCATGTGTATTGACGGTTGTTGTTCAATTGCCAGGTCATGTCCAACTCTTTTTGACCTCATGGACTGCAGCACACCAGGCCTCACTGTCCTTCACCATCTCTTGGAGCTTGCTCAAACTTATGTCCATTGAGTCGGTGATGCCATCCAGCCATCTCATCCTCTGTCATCCCCTTTACCTCCTGCTCCCAATCCCTCCCAGCATCAGTCTTTACCAATGAGTCAACTCTTTGCATGAGGTGGCCAAAGTATCGGAGTTTCAGCTTTAGCATCAGTTCTTCCAATGAACACCCAGGACTGATCTCCTTTAGGATGGACTGGTTGGAGCTCCTTGCAGTACAAGGGACTCTCAAGAGTCTTCTCCAACACCACAGTTCAAAAGCATCAATTCTTCGGCACTCAGCTTTCTTCACAGTCCAACTCTCACATCCATCCATAACCACTGGAAAAACCATAGCCTTAACTAAATGGACCTTTGTTGGCAAAGTAATGTCTCTGCTTTTCAATATGGTATCTAGGTTGGTCATAACTTTCCTTCCAAGGAGTAAGTGTCTTTTAATTTCATGGCTGCAATCACAATCTGCAGTGATTTTGGAGCCCCCCAAAATAAAGTCTGACACTGTTTCTACTGTTTCCTTCAAAACCAGTATCAAACATAGATAATCTCTTTCATGCTTATATGTATTCCTGTCTACTATATTTATAAAAAAACACACAAATAAACTCTAGTGGATTTTAAAAATGTATCTTTATAGGAAATCTGAACACTTCTCCTCTAGTTGAAATAAAGAATGTTTCACTTTGTGGACTTTCAGGAAGACATTATTCCCAACAATATACAACAGGATACTAAGGACAATAAAGATAATGGAGAACAGATGTAGAAATTCTGTGTGAAAAAGCGTGGGAGGGTAAGGGTTTTCAGTCTTCCCATTTGTGTCATAAATAACTGTTTGATGTGTCTTTTTGGGCAGCGGTTTAGACTGCTAACTAAGGGCAGATGGAAGCAAAAGGCTGGAATTCCTCCATTTCAACTGTAGCTTAGACCCATCCAACGTTAAGGCTTCCTGCATTTGCTTCTGACTGCAGTTACGCAGGTGGGAGGTTAGTATTCAACGCCTGTTCTGCTGCTGCTATGCCTACACTTAGACATGCTTGGGTTTATCATCATTTATTAATTACTTAATCAATAAGCCCTGTAAATGGTGATCGTAATTATCCCAGAAAGTCACTGAAATAAAGGAGAATAAGCTCCAGGGCGAGGAGGCTCAGGCGTGCCTTCATTTATCTGAAGCTACATGACCAGATCCTATTTTTTATTTCTGCCTTGAATTTCAAATTAACAGTCAACTGAAAAGATTCTGTTGAAGAATGCATCCGTAATAAAGGGATTTGCTTCTTTTTCCTTGCCCTTGTTTCTTTGCTTCCACTGATATTGATTATGGGAGATGTGTGCCTTAAGCGAACACTGCTACTCTTTGACTGTCTTCTCTCCAGTGTATGTTAGGATCACGTTAAGGTCTTGCATTTCTCAACACTCAAGAGTCAATCAAGTGTTTTAGAAACTATGTGTTTTATATAGAAAAAGTCAAGAGAGTATGAAAAACAAGGCTTCAGCTGTTCTCACTTGTGGAAAAAGAATTCCAGGTACATTGTTTTAAACTCTGACTTTTTGTATCGCTGTTCAGTAGCTAAGTGTTGTCTGACTCTTTTTGACCCCATGGACTGCGTAGCACACCAGGCTTCCCTGTCCTTCACTCTCTCCAGGAGTTTGCTCAAACTCATGTCCATTGAGTCAGTGATGCCATGCAACCGTCTCATCCTCTGTCACCCCCTTCTCCTCCTGCCCTAAATCTTTCCCAGCATCAGGGACTTTTCCAGTGAGTCGGGTATTCGCATCAGGTGGCCAAAGGATTGGAGCTTCAGCTTCAGCATCAGTCCTTCCAATGGTTATTCAGTGTTGATTTCCTGTCAGATTGACTGGTCTGATTTTCTGTATATTGAGCATCTAGTTTCTGAAACAATTGATTCCTTTTTAAATGTTGAAATTGCAAGAGAGACAAATAGATGATAGAGACAGAAATATGAATATATTGTTTATATTCTAAAAGTTTACTCGAGTCATTCATCCTCATCATTATTTGTGCTGTTTTATTTTGTTCATTTTTAAGTACCTTTTTAATGTATAATTTGCATGTGATAAAATGTATACATTTCAGTGCACAATTTTATGAGCTTTGTCAGTCTATCCCAACTGAGTGTGGTGATAATACCACCAAAATAATGAGATGGAGCTAAACTCTTCACTACCGTCGCATCCAAGCACATGAGGTGCTCCAGCACTGGAAACACCAGTACATGAGGAGCATAACATTTCAGATGTATCTGGTTATGTCAAATATACGCTGTAATTAAAGTTATTTATAATTTTTTTCTTCTTACATTTAAAAATATGGCTATAAGAATTTTTAAAATCACTATGTGATTTGTACTTAATTCCCATAATACAGAGTAGCATAGAACATTTCATCAACACATAAGTTTCCTCACAAATCTTTTCATTGAATCCTCCCACCTCATCCTCACTCCATGACAACCACAGATTCACTTCCTGTCTCCAGCTCTGACTTTTCTACAATTTTATATAGCCAAGATCTGTTTGTCTGCACTCTCATCAGTGTGTCTAATCAGCTCCTACACAGGCAGTCCACATTGGTATGGCATGTAGTCTATTACTTCTTTTACTTTGCAAAATGCTTGAATAATATGTTCATATTGCCATATCTGTAGTTCATTCTTTTTAAGTGCTGAGTAGTGCTCCTTAGTGCTAGATGCCCAAGCTAGGTTTATAAAAGACAGAGGAACCAATGATCAAATTTACAATATTTACTGTATCATAGAGAAAGCAAGGAAATTCCAAAGAAAAATCTACCAATTTTTCATCAACTACTCTAAAATCTTTGACTATGTGGGTTATGTGGGTCATAACAAACTGTGGAAAGCTCTTAAAGAGATGGGGATACCAGACCATTTTACTTTTATGTGAGAAACATGTATGTGGGTCAAGAAGCAGAAGTTAGAACAAAACATGGAACAAGTGATTGGTTCAAGATTGAGAAAGGAGGACAACACAGGGCTGTCTGTTGTCACCCTGTTTGTTTAACTTATACGCAGAGTACATCATGAGAAATGCTGGTCTGGATGAAGCACAGGCTGGAATCAAGATTGCAGGGAGAAATGCCAATAACCTCAGATATGCAGATTGACATCACCCTTATGGCAGAAAGCCAAGAGGAACTAAAGAGCCTCTTGATGACGTGAAAGAGGAGAGTGAAAAAGTTGGCTTAAAACTCAGTGCACAAAAAACTAAGATCATAGCAACCAGTCCCATCACTTCATGGCAAATAGATGGGGGAAACACTGGAAACAGTGGCTGAATTTATTTTTCTGGGCTCCCCACTGCAGATGGTGATTGCAGCCATGAAATTAAAAGATGCTTGCTCAGTGGAAGAACAGTATGACAAACTCAGACAGCTTATTAAAAAGCAGAGACATTACTTTGCCAACAAATGTCTGTCTATAGACTATGGTTTTTCCAGTGGTCGTGTATGGATGTGAGAGCTGGACCATAAAGAAGGCTGAGCACTGAAAAATTGATGCCTTTGAACTGTGGTATTGGAGAAGACTCTTGAGAGTCCCTTGGACTACAAGGAGATCCAACCAGTCCATCCTAAAGGGGACCAGTCCTTAATATTCATTGGAAGGACTGATGTTGAAGCTGAAATTCCAATACTTTGGCCACCTGATGCAAAGAACTGACTTATTTGAAAAGACCCTGATGCTGGGGATGATTGAAGGCAGGAGGAGAAGGGGATGACAGAGGATGAGATGGTTGGATGGCATCACTGACTCAATGGACATGAATTTGAGCAACCTCCAGGAGCTGGTGATGGACAGGGAAGCCTGGCGGGCTGCAGTCCTTGGGATCACAAAGAGCCAGACACAACTAAATGACTAAACTGAACTGAGGCACTTTATATGCATAAAGTATCCATTTAGCATACTATTTGAAAGTTTCATCCAGTGATTGCATATATGAATATCTTGTTATTATTGCTGAATACTGTTCCATTGCATGAATGTACCACATTGCTTATCCATTAATCAACTGCTGAACATTCGGATGGTTTCATATTTTTGGCTATTAGGTATAATGCTGATATGAGCATTCACATACAACTTTTTGTGTAAACATGTGCACTTAACTATCTTGAGTACATTTTTCTCAGTAGAATTGCTGGGTCACGTGGCAATTGGCAATTCAAACTTTAACTTTCTGAGCAGCTGCCAAACAGCTTTCCAAAGCAGCTGCACCATTTTATCTACCCTCCCTCCAATTATGTATGATAGTTCTAATTTCTCTAAGTCCTCCAAACATTTGTTGCTATTGATCTTTTACTGTAATCATTCTGCTACTGCTAAGTCGCTTCAGTCATGTCCGACTCTGTGTGACCCCATAGACGGCAGCCCACCAGGCTCCCCCGTCCCTGGGATTCTCCAGGCAAGAACACTGGAGTGGGTTGCCATTTCTTGAGGATGAAGCATTTCATTCAAAGTATTTCATTCAAATTTAGTCCTTGTTTTCCTAATGACTAATAATATTGAGCATCTTTTCATGGACATGTTGACTACTTTTTTCCCTGTTGTTATTGCTTTTATGAAGAAATAGCTTTTAGAAGGACCTTCCTCTACAAACACTTCTAATCTCACTTTTACCATAGTTTCCAGTTTGCAATATATAGGTCTTGTTAAAGTTTTTTTAAATTTATTCCTATGCATTTTATATTTTGATGGTGTATTTTAATACTATTATATTTGATCTATAATATATCATTTTTAATTTCAACTTCCAAATGTGCAATATTGCTACATAAAAAATGGATTACTTTTTTGTGTATTAGTCTTATATCTGTCTCTTATACACATCTAGATGTGTATAAGAGACAGGAGTACTGGAGTGGATTGCCATTTCTTATAGGAAATAAATACCAATTATTGTCAGATGAGAGAAGATGATGAGAATAATTTTCAAGCTCAAGCCTTGAAGCTAGCAAATTTTAAATGGTCTGAGACTAGACCACATAGTAAGTATACATTTCCATAAATTACACATATACCCACAAAGTATCAAAAAAAACACAAAATAACTTTCGCTTTAGTATATTTCAATATCATCCTTGTGAAAAAAAATCTCAGAAATTCCTTCACAGGACCCCCCTGGTGGCCCAGTTTTTTAACCAAAACCTGTCTGCCAATGCAGGGGACATAGGTTCAATCCCTGCTACAGGAAGATCCCACATGCCACAGGGCAGCTAAGCCCATGCGCCACCACACTCTAGAGCCTCAGAGTCGAAACTACTGAAGCCCAAACACCTAGAGCCTGTGATCTGCAACAAGAGAACCCACCGTAACACAAGAAGCCTGTGCACCACACCTAGAAAATAGCCCCCGCTTACCGTAACTAGACAAAGTCTTTGTGTAGCGATAAGGACCCAGTACAGCCATTAATTAATTGAAAAGAAATCCTTTCACAAACTATGAACAAGGTTGCATCATTAGAATTCATCAGTAATGCCTTTTTTAATAATTCGGTGGCTGTTTAAGACAGAAACCAAACTCTTTCTTTCATTCCATACTATTTCGTAGCATAACATCAAGTCACACTGTAAAGGGTGTTCGACTGGATTAGGAGAATCAGCCCACGTGTGATGACATGAACAGCATGTGTCAATGAAAGCTACTGGCACCTGGAGAGAAAAGATATAGGAGTTCTTGTAGGAATTCTCCTGAAGAGGGTAACCTGGCAGGGCAGCAAGCCTCGAACAGGGTTGCTGGAGACAGCCTGTCTCCATTCCAGGGGCCAGCAACAGAGCTCTCAGGGCACAGATTCCTCTGTCAAGGACCTGTGATGGCCACAGTGGGGCTCAGATGGGACCATCTGCAGCTCACCAACCGAGAATGCTCTGAAATCTCACGTGGCCTTGCTGAAATGATTAATAAAGGCTTACCAAGGAATGGCACACCTCAGCCCCCATCACGTCAGCATGGAGATAGCAATAAGCTCATACTCAGCCTCCACCGGGGCTAAATAGGTCTCTTTCAACCACAATCACACTCTCTTCAATTCTGCCAACTCAGGGAAATACCATAAAGCTGGAGAGAAATACGAGAACCCCAATCTCGGAGATCCAAGGTCTTGGGAGCACTGAACGAAAGGTAATAAATAGGGACATTCAATAGAAGAAACAAGCCCACTTTTCATTTCAGGTTTCTGCAAAGCTCTGGCTGAAATAATATATAAAATGAAACGCCATGCTGGGTCGTGAAAGGGATTCAAAAATCAAATCAAATAAATATTTCATCCTGTATGGCTTAAAAAGCTAAGAGAGCTTTCTACATCCAGGCAATAAAACCAGAGGGCAAAAATAACTTGATGGAATGCAAAACATCGGCTTACTTCCGTTTTGCACTGGCAAGCTTCAGGTGAAATAGCAAAAGCGTTAAACAAGCTATTGCAAAACAAGGGTGTACATTCTGTAAGGGCAATTTCACAGGAGACTAGGATCTTATGAACTTTTTCAGTGATCAAAAGAAGCCTCAAAGGAAGACCTCGGTATTAAGTTACTAGACTCAGTTTCCGTTTAGAGAAGCAAAGCCTACAGATGTGGGCCGGTGCCAAATGCAAATCCCTCTCTGGAGGCCCTGTGGGTGAGGTTCATTTTCTGTCAGCAGTTTTCAGCGTCTCCCCTGTCCATTGTTGTCCAAGTCCAGAAGCTCTTCAGCCTTCCCGTCAAGAGAGTTGATGGTTATTATGCCCACGAACTGCTGAGCCACAAAACCTGGCAAAGATATCCTTCCCCTGGGAGAAGTAAACGGATTTTTCAAACTCTATTTATCCAAAATATTTTTGAGACAAACTTCTACACACCTGCTTGTTAGAATGCTTTTTGCCACACAACGGCCAAGTGAAAATTTAGCTCATTAAAAACCACATTAATTCTGCAAATGAACGAGCAGGACCAGTTTTGTTTAGTTGCTAAGTCGTGTCTGGCTCTTTTTCGACCCCATGGACTGGAGCCCACTAGGCTTCTCTGTCCATGGAATTTTCCAAGCAATAATACTGGAGGGGGTTGCCATTTCTTTCTCCAGGGGATCTTCCTGACCCAGGGAAGGAACCCACATCTCCTGCATTGACAGGCAGATTCTTTCCCACTGAGCTACCAGGGAAGCCCGAAAAGGACTAAAGAGGCCGTTTAATAAAGATCTTTATTAATTTAAATGCTCCGTAATCTAAATGCTCTGCTTTTTATTCTTTCTGTTATATTGACAGCTTCATTGAGCTATAATTCGCATACCATCCAACTCACCTAGTTAAATAAGTGTACCATTCAATGTTCTTTAGTATATTCACAGAGATATGCAACCACAATCATTTTTAGAACATGTTCGTGACCCCAGAAAGTAACCCTGAACCCATTAGCCATCACGCTCATTTCCTCCCACGTCCCTTCCCCAGCCCTAGACAACCACTAATCTATGTTCAGTCTCTATAAATTTGTCTGTTCTAGACCTTTCATGTAAATGGAGTCATAAAATACATCTGGCTGGCTTCTATCACTTAGCATGATGCTTACAAGGTTTGTGCATGCTGTAGGATGTGTCAGTACTTCATTCTTATTTATGGCCAAATAATCCTTTGTACTAAGAAACTCCATTTGATTTATCCATGCATCAGTTGATGGACATTTGAAGTTGTTTCTATTTTTGGATACCATGCATAATGTTGCTATGAACATTCATGTGCAAGTTTTTATGTGGACATATGTTTTCATTTCTCTTGGACGTGTGCCCAGAGATGAAATTTCTGGATCACATAGTAATTCAATGCTTGAGGAAGTGCCAAACTGCTTCCCTAAACAGCTGCATCATTTGACTTTCCTACTGCCAGTGTGAGTATCCAACTGCTCCACATCTTCACCAGCATTTATTTCCACAAATAATATTTGATTACAGACATTCAGATGGGTACAAAGTGGTATCTCATTGCAATTTTGATTTGTATTTCCCTGATAACTAATAAGATTGAGCATCTGTTCATGTGGCCATTTGTACATCTTTGGAGAAATATCAATTCAGATCCTTTGTCCATTTTTAATTGCCTTATTTTTCTTTTTATCACTGAATTTTAAGAATTCTATATAAGGGCTTCCCTGGTAGCTCAGCTGGTAAAGAATCCTCTTGCAATGCACCCCAGTTAGATTCCTGGGTTGGAAAGATCCCCTGGAGAAGGGATAGACTACCCACTCCAGTATTCATGGGTTTCCCTAGTGGCTCAGACGGTAAAGAGTCGGCCTGCAATGGGGGAGACCTGAGTTCGATCCCTGAGTTGAGAAGATCCCCTGGAGGAGGGCATGGCAACTCACTCCATTATTCTTGCCTGGAGAATCCCCACGGACAGAGGAGCCAGGCGGACTACAGTCCATGGGGTCACAAAGAGTCAGACACANCATATTAAAAAGCAGAGACATTACTTTGCCAACAAAGGTCCATCTAATCAAGGCTATGGTTTTTCCAGTGGTCCTGTATGGATGTGAGAGTTGGATTTTAAAGAAAGCTGAGCACTGAAGAATTGATGCTTTTGAACTGTGGCGTTGGAGAAGATTCTTGAGAGTCCCTTGGACTGCAAGGAGATCCAACAAGTCCATCCTAAAGGAGATCAGTCCTGGGTGTTGATTGGAAGGACTGATGTTGAAGCTGAAACTCCAATACCTTGGCCACCTGATATGAAGAGCTGACTCATTTGAAAAGACCCTGATGCTGGCAAAGTTTGAGGGCAGGAGGAGAAGGGGATGACAGAGGATGAGATGGTTAGATGGCATCCCCGACTCAATGGACATGGGTTTGGGTGGACTCTGGGATTTGGTAATGAACAGGGAGGCCTGGCATGCTGCAGTTCATGGGGTCGCAAAGAGTCGGACATGACTGAGTGACTGAACTGACTGAATTACTCACTGGAAAAGATTCAATACCATAGGGAGCTGATTTCATAGTTTTAGGAACATGATGTATTATAAAGAGCTATTCTTCAAAGCAGGACAATTTGAAGTTCTTAAATTTCTGCTTCTTCCAAAATTATACCATTTAATGCAAAAAGTTGCTTAAGTACAAGACCTAATTCCATTGATTCAGGAGGTGCTTAACAAATACTTGTTGAGTTGAATAGTCTACTAGAGCCAATGGTATACAGTGAAATAAGCTCAGGGTTAGAAGAGATTCCAGCTGCAGCTTTAAGTGGATGGGGGCTTAAAAAAGTTAACCTAGCAATACCATTGTTGTATTTTATTTTTGCCTCCAATATGAAGAAATTGACCTGAATCGCTTCTAAATTCCAGGATTCCAAGAATCTGCATCTTTTACATGTCTAAACATTTTTACATGTCTGGAGGTGTCCCCACACCTACAAAGATTATTTCTCCTAGAAATTTTTAGAAGTCTTCAAAGGTTATTTCTTTGGAATCCATAATTTTCCCCCTTGCCTGTTCTGATTCTGAATTACTGATGTCCATGTCATTGCGTGTTTGGCCTAAAATTTACCAGTGACATTTTTGTTAGTTGACAGAGCTCTCACTTTCAGGTCTCCTGAGTCTGTTCCACCCAGCATCCCAGGAAGGTTTTAGTGAAGTTTCTATTTTAGTATTTCTCTGTTGGAAGAGGTCATCAAGAGGACACAATCACCAATTGACCTACAAGACAGACCTGGGCAATCATAGTCCCCTCATCCCCTCCCCTGTCCTTGGAATGCACCTTCCACATTTTCCTCCCTGAACTAGAAGCCGCTAGAAAAACTCAGCCTTGAGAAAGCAATGTGCGATTGAGATCCCCTGGACAGTTTACATGATTGACGCTGGTAAGACCTCAATATAAACTTTGAAGATTCTGGCAGGAAGGTATGGAGAGTTACTCACCTTGCAGTGGCCCAAGACAGGCCCCCTTTATAAGCTCCTTTGCTTATTAAATCTGCTCCCTATCCATCTGCAGTGTCTGCCTCTCCCTTTGGTCTCTCCTCCCCTCCGTGTTTGGGAGCCAGTTTGCAAACTAATATCCTCCCTTTCACTGGGCTTCCCAGGTAGCTCAGTTGGTAAAGAATCTTCCTGCAATTCAGGAGATCTGGGTTTGATCCTTCGGTCAGGAAGATTCCCTGGAGAAGGAAATGGCCACCCACTCCATTATTCTTGCCTGGAGAATCCCATAGACAGAGGAGCCTGGTGTGCTACAGTCCATGGGTTGCAAACAGTCAGACACAACTGAGTGACTAACACACTCTCACTTCCGCTAATTATTTTAGGATTTCTGAAATAAAATTCTCTTCCCCATAGGACTCATAAATCTTTGCTAAGACAATCAGAGAGCAACCAGAATGACAAAATCATTCTGAGGATCATCTTCTGCTGTCTTAGTGGAATCCCTAGACTCTTGCACTTAAACAACCATGAAGGATCTTCATTGTTAGTTTCCCATCTGTCCACGTGTCTATATCCCAGGGAGAGCAGAGCTTAGACTCAGGTTGGACTTTGGGCTAAAGGCACGCTCAGAGCCGACTGTGATTTTCCTTGGGTGAAATGTAGCTCCCAAATAATATTCAAAGCACATGTAGATTTGACAAGATGGGTGATCACTTAATTAGCAACAACTGAACCATTTTCATTCTCTGAGTCACATCAGGTATGACCTTTCAGTTTACAGCTTTGCACTGGCCTTTTCAACTGCAGAAGCTAATATACAATGTGATCTTTAGCAGCTTCAAAGACAGGAGCTCTCATAGGAATGAGAATAGGTAGCAGGCACTGAAGCTTTGTCATTCACGGTGGTAGCCTTGCTACAAATCAGGAAGGAAGTGGTGTGGCATGAAAATCTAAGTGACCAAAACCTGCCCCATTCTTTATATGATATGCAAATCCATGTTTGCTTGTTTTTTTTAATGATGACAATTGTTCTTCAGTACTGAAATAAAAGCCCTTAATCAAAAGTGTCAGGTGTCCAACAAACCCTTTGAAGATGAGTTATGTTATTTTGATTAATGTAGAGAAGTTTGTGTGTCTTAAACAAGGGGATATGATGAAAATGTCTGAAAGTATGCTGAACTGAGATACTTACAAACTTTTTAGCATATCATTTATTTATTTAACCTTATTGATTTTTTTTTTTCCACCTAATCTTCAATCAGTTTCTTATTAATTGTATTCTTTTAAGTGTTTGGCCAGATACAATTTTTACATTAATATTTTAGTCCTAGAGGAAAGAACTCATATGTTATTATCTTCACCTTCTGGAAAACTAATTAATATTCAGAAATACAATTATTGTACTTTATGTTACAGGGACATATGCTCAAACAGAAGGAGAAAACCAGCAATGGAGTTTTTAGTGTGCAAATATGACTTACAATGTAAGTCATTACAATTACAACTACAATGTAAGACATTACGTTATTTGTAAGATAAACTTAAAAGTCACTGTTTCCTTGCCTCTTAATAAATGTCTAGAAAAGTAAATTTTATAAAGAGACTTTCTAGGCAATTAATATATGCCTAATTAATTATGGAGAAATAATTAGTGTAAAAACTTCCTTCCTTTGTATAGAGCTTATTTTTCTCTTCGAACTTCCCTTGTGATTCAGATGATAAAGAATCTGCCTGCAATTTAAGAGACCCAAGTTCAATCCTTGGATCAAGAAGATCCCCTGGAGAAAGAAATGGCTACCCACTCCAGTATTCATCCCTGGAGAAGTCAATGGACAGAGAAGCCTGGGGGGCTACAGTCCATGCAGTCGCAAAGAGTTGGACACAACTGAACAAGTAACATATTTTTCTCTTCATTAGTGGATAAGTTAACTTTTGTTGGAAAGGAAACCCTCTGGTTATCGAATATTATAGTACTGAGAGCACTTTCAAGTCTTCGTGCAAAAGGAGCACAACAGCAAGCCTTCTTTGTGATCCTCAGAAAATGACAGACACATTTTGAATGCTTTGTGGGGAAAGCATATGTTAGGATGACTATGCTTTAAAATTTTGAGAAGTAAGTTTTCAGATAAGCTTTCTGTAATGGAAACACTAATGTGACAGATAATAAATCATTGCAGAAAAAGAAAAATTTAGAGTTCCTGCATATATATATATATATATATATATGCATATATACACACACACAGACTAGTTAAATAATTGAGAATAAACTATAAAAATAATGCATGCTTTGGTATAAAATAAGTGGTTCTAAATTATTCATTTTACCTGTCTACATTGATTGAGTTATTATAAGAGACAGGCTTTAGGGCTCTGAATTTCCAGAATTATTATTATTATTTTACAGAAACCCACTTAATGTCTTTTGAAATCCAAAACAAATTTATTCCTACTATACTTTCACTTTTAATTTGCAAAAGCATATTTTTGAAGGAAATTTAGTCTTCTAATTTTTCATTTATTTACACAGAAGTCATTAGGGTGTTATTTCGTAAAATCTATTTGAATTTCGAACAGTTTTGAGGATTCTAATTTTGAGTCTATGAAGAACCTTTTAATCTTTTCAAGCTACTTTTCTAAGAGAAGTATATTGTGTTTTTGCCAAGCACAGGTAACCTTGAAGGTAAAAAAAAAAGAAAGAAAAAAATTCCACATATCATTTGAAGAATTCAATCACAAATATTTTTTAAATCACTTTCAAAGTTGATAAAATATTTTATCCAGCCTGAAAATACCATTGTTAATGTAAGGGGACATACAAGGATTTTCAGCCAGGCAGAGTAATCCATACCGCAGCACTGCCAATCCACAGTGTTCATAATTGTTAAAGAAGAGTCAAGACAGCATTTCATGTTTGATTATATGGAGCATTTCAGCATTTATTANCTTTCAAAGTTGATAAAATATTTTATCCAGCCTGAAAATACCATTGTTAATGTAAGGGGACATACAAGGATTTTCAGCCAGGCAGAGTAATCCATACCGCAGCACTGCCAATCCACAGTGTTCATAATTGTTAAAGAAGAGTCAAGACAGCATTTCATGTTTGATTATATGGAGCATTTCAGCATTTATTATCTCACACTTTAGATGCTGTTCTTCAATCTCAATGCATGTGATTTTCTTTTGTTTAGGCCCCACACTACCTTCAAGGCCCATCTCAGGTATCGCATTTAACACCTTACCTTCCTTGTCTCATTTATTCTCTTCAATGAAATTCTATCATAAAGGCATTCAGTAAAATTTAATTTAACATCAGAATTTTTGTTTCTCCCTCTCTCATGTGGTATTGTTTTATTTTCCCATGAATAGCATAAGTTCTTTGGGAAAAAGAATCCTCACCTTCTATCTACTGTGCCTCATAGGCAGGTTGTTGTCCCTTTTCTTATATTGGCATTACACCATGACTGGAAATTGCTATTAAATCAAACTACAAGGATAAAACCTCTAAGTGACTTTAGGAAGTGTTGGCAATGTAGAAAAGATTCAAAATTTTCACCTGGTCCTTAAATTATAAACTAATTATGCTGAATAAATAGTTTGTGCCAAACTGCAAAAGAGCACTGATTGGAACTGCCTGCCCTGGCCAGGTCACTTGCATGATAGTGACTGCTTTCTTGAGTTACTTTAAACAGGAAGTCCTGGTAAAGAATGTGGAATTAACAACTACCACCAACCAGAAAAATTTGGGGAAGGTCAAAAAGAGGCTGCTCCAGGCCGTATGTTCTACCCACCTCTCAGAATCCATCTTGCTGGAGTCCATCGTGGCTGAGTGACGGCGTGTGCCACCAGGAAGGACCCTGAGTCAGAGCGATTGGCCAAAGATAGCCTGGAGAAAGTGAAAGTTGCTCAGTCATGTCCCACTCTTCGTGACCTCATGGACTATGCCGTCCGTGGAATTCTCCAGGCCAGAATACTGGAATGGGTAGTCGTTCCCTTCACCATGGGATCTTCTCAACCCAGGGATGGAACCCAGGTCTCCCACATTACAGGTGGATGCTTTACCAGCTGAGCCACCAGGGAAGCCCAAGACAACCTGGAAACTAACCCAGTTACCACAAGAGCTGAGACTGTGAACCACGTGGCATGGCAGTCCTCTTGGGTTCCCTTACCCTATTGCTCTCTGCCCAGGTACCCATTCCCGATAAATTCCCTTAACTTTTCAGCACATGTGTCTCCTAGGACAGTTCATTTCTGAGTGTGAGATAAGAGCCCACTCTTGAGAACTGGAAGGGCTCTCCCTTTCTGTTGTTTCCTTAGACAACAAGTGTTCTACCCCGACTCAGCCTTTACACGTGTAGCCTTGACCAAGTCACTTCATCTTTATTGGGCTGCAGTTTCTTCAACTGTAAAATAAGGAAATTGGCCTAGATTTGTGGTTTTCAAGTTTTTCTTTTTTTTCCATACATTGACATGAATCCACCATGGGTGTATATTAGCTCCCAATCCCAAATCCCCCTCCCACCTCCCACCCCACATCATCTCTCTGGATCATCCCCGTGCACCAGCCCCAAGCATCCTGTATCCTGTATCGAACATAGGCTTGTGCTTCGTTCTTACATGATAGTATACACGTTTCAATGCCATTCTCCCAAATCATCCCACTCTCTCCCTCTCCCACAGAGTCCAAAAGTCCTTTCTATACATTTATGTCTCTTTTGCTGTCTCACATACAGGGTCATCACTGCCATCTTTCTAAATTCCATATATATGTGTCAGTATTTCAACTAAGTGCTCTAGGAAAGAGTCTAAGGCATCTCGGAGATGGAAAGGGAAGCTGAACTGTAGAATTCTGGCCCTCCTCAATTCAATAAGAGCAATTCCATCTTTCACTTGAAACATTGCATTTTCCTGTAGGGATGACTTTAGAGGGGAAATATATATTTTGAAGCTAAAAGCAAGTTTGCAAATAATTGAGAAATTATTTGTAAAAGTCCTTCCTACTTTGAGATCAATGAATCTAGGTTTTTGCCTTTAACCCCAGGGAACTTGCTTCTAAAAATGTCCTTACGGTTTTGTCTCTGCTTTTCTTTCAAGCCTCCATGATTCTCTATAAACAGTTCTTTGATTTTGCACACCAGAAGCAGGAGGAAGAAAGCTCACATAAGCCCTTACCATAAAATGCAGTCTTTATTCAATTAAAAAAATAGAGTAAATCAAACGCTGCTTCCTTAACTTTTTTTTTTTCAAATCTATGTTTAAGCTTTTTATTGCCTTACTGACAGGCTCCTTTAATTAGGCTTTTTTTTTCTGTCCAGTGGTAAATTTACCAGTCTCTCTTTACTCCCTCGAACCATTTTCCTTCCCATTAATGTGCTTAAGGATCAAGCCATAGAGTTGCAGTTGAGAAAGGATCAGTTTTCTATAACTATTTCCCTGTTATAAACTTCGATTGCCTCTAATGGTGTGGGTATAAATTTCAGACACAAAAGCACATTTGTACTTCTCACTCTTAGAGTGAACTTTAAAAATTTTAACCAAAACCTAAAAAAGTACTAAATGAGCTCATGCTTCATAAACTTATATTCCACAACCAAAAGAAATAAGAGTGAATCCTTGGAGCCTTTGTGTAGTTAAATATCCATTTTGCAATTCACAGACTTCTCCCTTTACTGAAAAATGCTTGTGACATTTTCCAGAGCTGGAATTGTACACTTTCAACAATCTTTTCACTGATGAAGACAAATGTTATACAGGTAATATAGAAATCCTTCTATATCTCTTATTTTCTTTTCATCAGGACCTGCCAAATAAGGTGATATATTAATATAGAAGGCAATGTATTACACACTCAAACACCCATACACACTCACACATGCACACACACACAGATATCTGTCAGTGTTATTCATTTTGCTGCAAACAAAGTTAGCAGCAATAAAATCAATGACATTAAGCATGGAAGATATTAATAGCACTCACAATTATATTACAGTAAATTACATTTATAGCTTTGAAAATAGCTTTTTATTAAACCCAATGAACATCAATATAACTGCACGTTTGAAAGGATACATAAATCCAGTGAAGGGTGTTGGAAGGGAAGGAGAAAGAGAAAGAGAAGATGACTGAAATTACTTTGACCTAAAAAAGTGTGCAAGATAAAGTGTTAGGTGGATTTGGGGGTCTATAATGAGTAAAGCGAAGCTGGTAATGAATTATCCACAGATTTTGACAATCCATTGTCATCACTGAAACTATTAAAGGTAGACCAGATGCTAAAGAGAAAGAGAAGATGACTGAAATTACTTTGACCTAAAAAAGTGTGCAAGATAAAGTGTTAGGTGGATTTGGGGGTCTATAATGAGTAAAGCGAAGCTGGTAATGAATTATCCACAGATTTTGACAATCCATTGTCATCACTGAAACTATTAAAGGTAGACCAGATGCAGTGCCAGTGACTGGCTGGGGAAGATTGATTTGCAGCAGCATCATTGTCTAAGCAATATCACCTATCGGCTAGACCCTGGACTGAGTTCTGGGGAGAATGGTGTTTAGAACAATCTCTCTAATTACTTCTCTAAATGTAGATAAGCTTAGAGGAGTTCTTGTGAATAAAAACGAATTAAACTTGGTTCTAGGATGCAATAAACATGAGCAAGAGGACATTTAAAGAATGTTAAGAGGACATTCAGTATAATTTAAGTGAGTTTCTTTTAATGGAATTACATAAAAATAAAATGTGTTGCATTACTCTAGCGAGGTTCCCTAGAAAGCAATCCCAGACAAGCAAAATGGCCTTTTACTGAAGATTTTTCAGTTCCTGGGAAATTTGTGCAGAAATTGTTTTACCTCTAGGGTTCTTTCAGAAACAGAACCAATTCAAGTCCTTAACGTTGTCTCTGAATTTCAGTTTTTTGATTTGTAAAAATTCAGTCTGATTCCACTGGGTCTCTTGATGGTTTTGTGCCTCCAAAGTTGTGTGATTATGATGTAATTTGTCATTTTCTGTTGGGCACGCTGCCTTTATTTCTCCAACTAAATGAAGACTTGTTACCTAGTCAATGTAATACCAATAGTCCTAAGGATTCAAACTGAGTTTGAGAGTAGTGTGATACAGCATAGAACACAGCACACAGTATGGATTTTCTTTTTCCAATATGGTGAAAGTGCTAACACTTTCACTCGGCCATGTCTGAATCAGTGACTTCATGGACTGTAGCCCCCCAGGCTCCTCTGTCCATGGGGTTCTCCAGGCAGGAATGGTGGAGGGGGCTGCCATTCCCTTCTCCAGGGGATCTTCCTAACCCAGGGATCAAACCTGGGTGTCCTGCATTGTAGGCAGATTCTTTACCTTCTGAACCACCATGGAAGCCCTTCTCCAAGGTATTTGCTGTCAATTTTGTGAAGTCAAAGATAGAGTGAGATATAATAACTGACACAAAGAAATAACTTGGGCCAGTGAAATAATCTCCACACACTCACACACACACGTCTAGTTTGGATGCAAATAACAAAACTCTGTAATGTTTTCTCATCTAGGTATAACTATGAGTTGAGACTGAAGGGAATCCTCAAATAATAAATGCTAAATAATGCTAAAGTAGGAAGTCAAGAAACACCTGGAGTAACAGGCAAATTTGGCCTTGGAATGCGGAATGAAGCAGGGCAAAGACTAATAGAGTTTTGCCAAGAAAATGCACTGGTCATAGCAAACACCCTCTTCCAACAACACAAGAGAAGACTCTACACGTGGACATCACCAGATGGTCAACACCGAAATCAGATTGATTATATTCTATGCAGCCAAAGATGGAGAAGCTCTATACAGTCAACAAAAACAAG
>SJYT01030764.1:127962-234853 GCA_006410635.1 Cephalophus harveyi
GTGCTGCGATTCATGGGGTCGCAAAGAGTCGGACATGACTGAGCGACTGAACTGAACTGAACTGAGTAATAATAGCAGTTATTATAAATACTAGTAAGTAGTGCCACCACTGTGTTAATATTACATATTATTTTTAGAGGGAAAAATCCTCATATAACACTTACTATATGCTGGGAACTGATCTATACACTCTGCATTTGTTAACTCATTTTGATACTCATGATAACTCTAGTTATATGGACTATTGTTATTTGTATCCTTTTTAGGATGAATAAGTAATACATATATAGAGGATATCGTTGACTTCAATTTGTAGTATGATAACTAATATGAGGAAGTTGTGTCCGGCCCTTTGAGACCCCACAGACTGTAGCTCTCCAGGTTCCTCAGTTCATGGACTTCTCTAGGCAAGAACAGTGGATTGGGGGGCCATTCCCTTCTCCAGGGGATCTTTCTGACCCAGCATTCAAACCTGGGTCTCCCACATTGCAGGCAGATTCTTTACCATCTGAGCCACCAGATAAGCCCAACTAATATGATCAGTCGTGTCCGACTCTTTGCGACCCCATGAATCGCAGCACGCCAGGCCTCCCTGTTCACCCTGTTAAAACATTTTACATACTCCATATGGTATTCAATCTTCAGAGAAACCTTGTTTGGTAAACAATGCATTTTATACTTTATGAATGAGCAAACTGAATAATTTGAATAACCTGCCTAACTACAATGGCTGCTACTGCTGCTGCTAAGTCGCTTCAGTCGTGTCCAACTTTGTGAGACCCCAGAGATGGCAGCCCACCAGGCTCCCCTGTCCCCGGGACTCTCCAGGCAAGAACACTGGAGTGGGTTGCCATTTCCTTTTCCAATGCACGAAAGTGAAAGTGAAGTCGCTCAGTCCTGTCCAACTCCTAGTGACCCCATAGACTGCAGCCTAATCCGTCCATGGGATTTGCCAGGCAAGAGTACTGGAGTGGGGTGCCATTGCCTTCTCCAACTACAATGGCTAAATAATCCAAAATAAAACAAAACAAAAAAGATATTTATATAAAATAATCAGAGTTTCTAAGCATTACGCTTGGAAATTTCCAGGGTTATTCCTTTTTAATAGGTATAGTAATTCAATATCTGGCCATGGGAGAGGATAAAATTAGAGTATTTAATAGTCTTAATAATAACTCAATACCAATGAAGCCACTTCACTTTCTAAGGTAAGGCTTATGTTTGATTCAAGGTTGATGGTCTGTAGTTAAACTGAGGTATTACTTGACCCTGTTACAAACTGCTAATATATGATCATTCTTGACCCATAAAAACAATGATTTTATAATCTAACATATGATAAGGTCCCTCTAGCAAACTTTGAGCAATAATTTGCAAACTCAATTAAACATTCATTGTTGATTGATTGACAAAAAAGAAGCCCACTGGCAGCTAATTTGTAATATGCACTTTGATTACAATTTAAACCCCCTTGGCATTATTGCATTTAATGATTCGTGATTTTTGCCTACTTGTTTACTGTTCTTAACATGAATGATTCCAAATTACCAAATGCCAGGGGGCTTCCAAATGTAACAATTTTACCTCCTCGTATTACCAGTCTCTGCATACTTAATATCCTGCTTTCATTCAAACAAGGAAGAAAACTCCACATAGCAATAGACAGAAGAAATGAGACGACCACCTGGTCCTCCACCTGTGCAGGACCAATCAGCTCTGTGCCTGAGTGCTGATGAGAAAAGCCCTTGCGATGCACTGCCTCCCTCCCCCATGGTGCCTATCGAGCTGTTTGTCCTGGCTACAATCCCGCCCTTCTACACTCAGCTCTGTGGCCCTGGGGCTGAAATTCTACAAGTTATATTTCCTCCTCGTACCCTGGCTCCATTTTGGCTTCTGCCAATTGACGCCAGGTAGGGTGAAAGAGCAGTAGGACATGGAAATGTGGGCCTTCCTGGCTTATTCCCTGATGCTGTAAGAATCATCGTGGCAGGAGCTTGCATCCAGCAGCACCAGCTGGGACTAGTAGAAGCTGGTTCCAGATTTCAGTGTCTTCCACCTATATCAGTACCAGCTTCCCGGAGCTCAAAGGAACTGACCCCAGTTGTATTGTTCCGAGATCTGAATCCAGTTTCTTGGAGTCCCTTCTCTGACATTCCAAGTTCTAAAAAATCCAAACTCCTCCCTTTTAACCTCAGTGGCTAGAGGGTTTGGTATCATCACCATCTCTCTGCTCCCCCAAAGTTCTATTTGCTTTTCAATATATGTTAAACCAATTTGCTGTCTGATGTTCTATATGTTGAAATAACTAGTGTGGTTTCTTTTTTCCTGCCTGATACATTTCCAGTGTTTTGACTGAAGTAGCTGATAGGTTTAGCTTTTCAGCATGGGATAGGTTTTGGCATCTTAGGATGAAATGTGAGAGTGGTATTTAGGAGTTGAACATACACTGACTACACAGAAATATGGTTGGTAAACATTTTGCAATCCCANTTCTTTTTTCCTGCCTGATACATTTCCAGTGTTTTGACTGAAGTAGCTGATAGGTTTAGCTTTTCAGCATGGGATAGGTTTTGGCATCTTAGGATGAAATGTGAGAGTGGTATTTAGGAGTTGAACATACACTGACTACACAGAAATATGGTTGGTAAACATTTTGCAATCCCAATATTTAGTATCGGTTGTGAATCATAAATCAGAAAAAAAAAAAAAAAAACTGTCAACTAGAAATTGGCACTTGCCAGGAGCATTGCCAGTGACTGAACAAGGGCATTTGCCATCTGCCTCTGCAAAGACATTGAACGCTGTGCTGCTGCAGCTGTTGAACTTCGACACCCCGAGGGAGATCAGGGTGGAGTGAGGCACTCTGTGCTCCAGGGAATCCAGCGGGACAGGTCTTTAGATAGATGATTTTAGGAACAGATTCTATGATCTCAATCCTTACATCTCCTCATATCTAGAAAAGCATTGATTTCCTTCACGGTGACAACAGATCCTCATGACTAGGACAAAATTTTTTGTAAAATGCATGATTAATGATGTTGAAATCCACCTTCATCAAAACCTTATATATTTGTTCAGTCAGTCAGTTCAGTCGCTCATCGTGTCTGACTCTTTGTTACCCATGGACTGCAGCATGCCAGGCCTCTCTGTCCATCACCAACTCCCAGAGCTTACCCAAAATATGTCCATTGAGTTGGTGATGCCACCCAACCATCTCCTCCTCTATCTTCCCCTTCTCCTCCTGCCCTCAATCTTTCCGAGCATCAGGGTTTTTTCCAATGACTTGGTTCTTCACATAAGGTGGCCAAAGTATTGGAATTTCAGCTTCAGCATCAGTCCTTCCAATGAATATTCAGGATTGATCTTTAGGATGGACTGGTTGGATCTCCTTGCAGTCCAAGGGACTCTCAAGAGTCTTCTCCAACACCACAGTTCAAAAGCATTAACTCTTTAGTGTTCAGCTTTCTTTATAGTCCAACTCTCACATCCATACCTGACTACTGAAAAAAACCACTGAAAAGATGGACTTTTGTTGGTAAAATAATGTCTCTGCTTTTTAATAAGCTGTCTAGGTTGATCAGAGCTTTTCTTCCAAGGAGCAAGTGTTTTTTAATTTCATGGCTACAGTCATCATCTGCAGTGATTTTGGAGCCCCCCAAAATACATTATCTCACTGTTTCCATTGTATCTCCCTCTATTTGCCATGAAGTGATGGGACCAGATGCCATGATCTTAGTTTTCTGAATGTTGAGTTTTAAGCCAACTTCTTCATTCTCCTCTTTCACTTTAATCAATAAGCTCTTTAGTTCTTCTTCACCTTCTGTGATAAGGGTGGTGTCATCTGCATATCTGTGGTTATTAATATTTCTCCTGGCAATCTTGATTCCAGCTTGTGTTTCTTCCAGCCCAGCATTTCTCATGATGTACTCTGCATAGAAGTTAAATAAGCAGGGTGACAATATTCAGCCTTGACATACTCCTTCCTGATTTGGAACCAGTCTGTTGTTCCATGTCCAGTTCTAACTGTTGCTTCTTGACCTGCATGCATGTTTCTCAAGAGGCAGGTCAGGTGGTCTGGTATTTCCATCTCTTTAAGAATTTTCCACAGTTTGTTCTGACCCACAGAATCAAAGGCTTTGGCATAGTCAATAAAGCAGCAGCAGATGTTTTTTTGGAATTCTCTTGCTTTTTCGATGATCCAGTGGATGTTGGCAATTTGATCTCTGCTTTCTCTGCCTTTTTAAAATTCAGCTTGAACATCTGGAAGCTCACAGTTCACGTACTGCTGAAGCCTGGCTTGGAGAATTTTGTGCATTACTTTGCTGGCATGTGAAATGAGTGCAATTGTGTGGTAGTTTGAGCATTCTTTGGCATTGCCTTTCTTTGGGATTATAATGAGTTTTCCAGATTTGCTGGCATATATTTGTTAGGCAGTTAGAATAGGAAAAAGAAGTCCTGAATGGTGGTGGCTGAAAAGCAAAAAAGGGAAATGCCCATGAAAATAGAGCAAAGGAAGATCCAAGGACCGGAATAAGAACCTCGGGTAAAACAAATAGCCTTCCTGGCTAGCCCAGTTGACATAGAATGTGCTCAGGGAAAGGAGAAAAAAAAAAACATAAAAAGAGGAGCTAAAATTGAGCCACGGTCTTCTCTTCATGTCTTTTGAGTTGGCCAGCCCTCACGCCTCTAGGATGTATTTTCCTTTGCTTTCTAAATAAAACTGAGCTGTAACACCTGTCCATCGTTCACTGCAAATTTCTGTCGCCACAAAAAGAACCGAGGAAATTGCATACTCCCCCGACATATTGACCTTCCTCTTCCTACTCTTTGGAGCAGTCTCTCAGCGCTATCTGAGGCACCACCTCCTGGGATGCAGTTCTCATTTTGCCCCAAATCAAATCTAACTTGCAACTGTCAAGTTATGCATCTTTTTGTAGTCGATGCAACAATAATTTTGATTAATTACTAATTGAAGGCATAATCCACAGTCAGTTGTGAAAGTTCATTTCTTTTAGGAAGAACATCAAGGCCGACTTGCAGATAGAGGAGACTCTTTCGTTTGTGTGAAATCATATGTTTTATATACCTATACTTGCATTTGGTTTGTTTAGTTACCATAACCATTACCGTAACCATACCACAGTTAGGCATAACCATCTCAAAGTATTCTGACTGATGAACTCGGTTTCCATTTCAATTTTCCACTGAAGTCCAGACCCTTGTATGTATTTTAAAACTGTCAGAAGTAGAAGATTTGAGTCAATGTCTTGCTGCATTTTTCCCGTGGTTTCTTTTTTTTTTCCACTTACCAGGCCACATAGGGAGACCCTTTTCCAAAATGCTGAGCTTACTATTAGAAACAGTGACCGTCTAGCCGGTCCCTTGGTTGCTGAGCTTAATAATTGGATCATTACCCACTGACCTAAAATCAACTTTCTCAGTAGATCCTTCACAGCATCCTTCATCCTTCACCCTTTTTTATGATGCAATAATGACCTAAATGTTGAGAGTTACCTTTTATTTCACAGGAAGTTTTAGGGCTTCAAGCCCTGGAGACAGCATCTCAAGCAATCCTGAGAAGACTGCCCCAAGGAGGTGAGGGGTGGGGAACTAGGATATATAGGGGTTTTGCAGCAAAGGGCAAGTAGTAGGGACAAAAAAAAGGCTGTTAATTAAAGAAAACTAGGTATCTCAAGTCAAAGAATGTAGTTCTTTTCTGTGTTTGGAAAGGTGCTAGAGTCTGGGCTCTCTGAAATCGTTCCTTCGATATGCACCTCGAATCTGGGGCCAGGGTCCTGTGTTTTCATATCCTGAGTCCCCCCAGGGCTCACCCTTGGCTGGGGCTCCAACTGCAGATGACCTTGACATTCTTTGTTAACTAATACCATCTGCAAGTAGGAACTTAGCATCCACCTCTACAAGGCTTGAATTACCAGCCACTACAGGTGCGGACCTTCAGCACCCCCTGAAAGGAGTTCAGAGTGGAGATCAGAAATGAGGCACTCTGTGCTCGAGGAGGGAGAGGGGACTGGAAGAATATGTCTTCAGATAGTTAGATTACTTTCAGGAGATGATTTTTTGAGCCCGATTCTTGAATCTCCTCATAATTAGAAGTCCTTCATGGTGACATCTACTCCTAGTGACTAGCAGTAGCCTTCACAAAGCTAGCAGAAACCTTCTGCAAAAAAAGTGTGCTTAATTTCATGTATTCCCCTTTACTAAAATCATACACACACACACACACACACACACACACACACACACACACACACAGAGACCTTCCCTCCTGCCTCTTTGGAGCAGTTTCTCAGAGCTATCTCTGAGAAAGTTTTCATGCTGTTTCCTAAGCTCTGTTTCCCAAGCTCTGTTTCCCAGAGCTTTATTCAGCAATTATTTATTTCAGACTTGGATTTATCTGTGAATTTATTATGGCTAGTCCCTTGCTTACATTTGTTAAATCCTTATGGATAAGAAGGTAAAACAGGTTAAAGGAATCCCTTTATGATATGGCCACTATCTCTCCACCCTGTTTTCTAAGCTCCATCTCTTACCCTCCTGATAATTATGAACTATGAGCAATTCCTAGAACTGTCCTTGTTTTCCTCTGTCTCCATTTCTTTATGAATGTTGCTGCTTCTTCCTGGAATATCATCACAACTCATCTTTTCTTTCCACCAACGCACCATTCTCCCATTGGTGAAGAATCAGCTCAAGTATCTGCTTTTCCAGTAAACATTTTATGACTCCTTTGAGTCCCTTCTTGGAGTTGTTATCACAGCACTTTGCATTTCCCTCTCTCATAAATCTTAGTTCAATCTGTTGCAAATACTTTTTATGGCATTCTTCAATTTAATAACTGAAACTTACAAACTTGATATTATATATATATATGTATTTAACATATTTTTAGTCTTCTTTGAAGTGGTATTATAAATATACATTGACATACATTTATAGCATATACATACCTATATAGCCTATAAGATTTGTGTGTGTGTGTGTGTGTGTGTGTGTGTATATATATACACTTTGGAAACTTGCTTCTTTATTCAACATTGCTGATTGACTTAACTTCTATGACTAAATATGATTCTGTTTTATAAATATGCTAGTTTCTATGTGTCCATTGTCCTGATTTCTTCCTAGAAAATATCATTACCATATATATAGACTAGCCTATGGTCTGTGACCTGTCTTTTTCCTGAAGGCCTTCCTTAGTAGGAGAGTAGTAAGTTATAGGCCACTCACTTTAACACTGTCATCTCCACATGCTCAATAGGTGTTTTCCATATTAATAATGGAATAATAATTATGATTTTAGAGTATTCTGGTAAATGAAAGGACCTCTCTTCTCATAAACTGAGACCCAGATCTTAGTGATCTGAGGTGGCATTTTAACTTTATTTAAAACAAAACAAAGAAGAGCACTTGGGGAATCCTTTCTGGGGCTTCCCTGGTGGCTTATACGGTAAAAAATCTGTCTGCAGTGCAGGAGACCCATGTTCAATCCCTGGGTCGGGAATATCTCCTGGTGAAGGGAATGGCTATCCACTTCAGTATTCTTGCCTGAAGAATTCCACGGACAGAGGAGCCTGGCAAGCTATAGTTCATGGGATGGCAAAGAGTCGGACACGACTGAGCAGCTAACACTGTTTCACACTTTGACAGTAGTACAGATGAGTAACTCCAGAAACAGGTAGAGGAGCAAATATTATATAAGTTTTTAATCAAAATTAAATTTTATTCTCAGTCTCTACTCTGGCTGTATGGCAATACTTTCTCGTCTTAAGTTTTGCTTTTCTTCATGACTTATGCAAATGTCCTAAGTAATTGATCCAGAGGAAACATTCAGGGGGATCTTCAGTCAATGCAGCTGTTGTTGAAATGTCCGTTGCCTGACTCTGCATATGCCCTAGAAATTTTTATCCCTAGAAAGCTCTTGATCCCACTGCTAAGTAATGGGTACTTGTAATAGAGGTGGTTGTTTTTAGTCACTAAGTCATGTCTGCCTCTTTTGAAACCCCTTTGTAGTCTGCTAAGCTCTTCTGTCCATGGGATTTCCCATCCACTACAGTGGATGGCCATTTTCTTCTCCAGGGGATCTTCCCAACCCAGAGACTGAGCCCACGTCTCCTGGATTGGCAGGTGAATTCGTTACCACTGAACCACCAGGGAAGCCTCTAATAGAGGCAGTGATGCTCAGCAAATAGTCCATTTTCATCTGTGAGTTAATGTTCTGTCTTGAAGTGAGGCTGTATGAAACGTTCTCATCAAAATGCTGTGAGTAAAATGGAGATATGTTACTTTGGGGATAAAACGTAGAAAATGAAGTATTAACCCTCAATATGCACGTTTCCTCTGCCTCAGTAAACATTAAGCATCGATGTTGAGTCAGAGGACCCGCCAGTGGTTTGAGTTTCTGAATAACTATGAAATAAGGATGTGCAGTGTATGGAATGAATTAGACATAAACATTTGTTGTGACAGGCAATTGAAGGATTATTTGTTATTGCAGCTGATCCCAGCCTAATGCACCAGTATATTATGTCTTTTTATGGCTGTGAGCCTATTTCTCTAGGGTCCAATGATCCTATGATATCATTTAGACATTACCTTTCAAATTTTCATCACTTGCCAGGACCTCTAGAGGAAATCCATCATTAAACTCTACTCCTTATGGAGTTTACAGTCTTTTAAAGCACTACTCAGCCTTAGATGTATTCAATTCTTAGTTTCTCTCTAAACCACTCATATCTCTCCCTTTCCCTAAAAGATTCCAAATATAATCTTGATTTGCTTTAGCCTTTCAAAAAGTACAGGAGAATGAATTTTCTTCTCACAACTTCTCTTATGTTTAAGGAACACAAAACCCTAACTCTTTGTTGAATCATGAAGAAGGAGGTAAAAATTGTTAGGGTGATGTGAGTTGAAAGAGGGGAAATATTTTTCCCCAAAACCTACGGATAGCATTAAGGCATGATTCATTCTAATACTTTTACAGTAGTGAAAGTAAAACAAGAATTTATATCTCAGTAAATCACACTGCCATATACCTAGAGTTCTTAATGACCTAACCCTGAATCTTGACATCTCACAGGTTAAAACTGACTTCTAAGCATTAAGCTTGATCGCGTAGATGACAGTTCAGAGATTTCAAAGGGATTCTCTTACCCTGTTAAACGTCTTGTATGACTCCCACATCAAATTTTTGAAGGGTGTGCAATATATCTGTAACTCTAGCTCCTAATCAACAGAATTTTCACTCTGTTCTCATGCTTTCTCTTCCTTCCTCTTGTTCACCATTTTTCCTTCAGCAGACTCTTCTGTCAGAGCAATTTTTTTTTCTGTATATAGTTTTACTTTTGTCTCTGTTTCTGCAAATGATGAATTCCTTCACTGTATAAAGCTGGCTTCTAAAACATATCATTTCTCCCTCTACCTCCAGGAAAATTTGCCTAGACTTACTTCTTTAAGGGTTTCTTAAAATTTTAATGGCCAGAAACCTCCAAAGTAATTTTCTTGACCTCGTTATAATTTAAGAAAACTAATATCTTAATTTTGTGAGAACTTACAATCAGCCTGGACAAGTGACAGTGATGATCTTTACTATTAGCAGTCTAAGGTACATAATATTGACAAACATTGCCAATTCTAGAGTTTCTCCGAAGAACCCTCTCTCCCCAAAATGCTTTCTGCTTTAAGCTAGATTATTTGTGACTGTGATATTATTGCCTGACTGCTTTTGATATACTTTGAATCAGGCCAGAGCAATAGCAAAACTGTACATTAAAGAGTCTTCTTATTCAGATCCCCATTTTTGAAATACCTTCCACTCCATACTTAAGAATTCTGCTTGATAATTTAGCAGTATGGAACAAAAATCCTAAAAAAAAAAAAAATCAATTGACTTGGCAATACCTTTTATAGGAATTTGTTCCAAGGGAAGAGGAGAAAAGTAGATGAAGATGTTTGTTTAATGATGTTAACTGCAAAGATTGTTGTTGCGGTGGTAGTTGCTAAGTCATATCCAACTCTTTGTGACCCCATGTACTGCAGCACACCAGGCTCCTCTGTCCTCCCCTGTCTCTTGGAGTTTGCTCAAACTCATGTCCATTGAGTTGGAGTTGCAGAGTTACTGGTAGCAAAAGAAAGGATAAGTAATCTAAATGTCCAAAAGTTTTTGGTTAAATAACTATGCAGCAATTTTAAATGAGAAGAAGGTATGCAGGTTATAGTGTGTGGAAGGATTTTAGGTGATGATGCTGATAATGATGATGATTGTTTATCTGTATTTTTTTATTTTTATATAACAATTATGCATTACTTATTTTGATTAAAATAAATAATGAAACAAGAATTTTGGTATTCACTGCTATACCATTTAAGTAAACAGTCAATTTAAAAAAATCACACAAGGAATTAGGATTAATTTGTTATTCTTTTTTTATAAGTTTTATAATTTGCAAGATAATTACTATGTGTAAATACCAATGATTAACAGCAAAATTGCAATTGTTATTCTAGAGAATTTCTTTAGCTGGGATTTATTTTGGTATCTATCAAATGGGATCATATATGAGACCACTTCTATTGTTGGACTGAAACTGATTTCTGGGAGTAAAAGAGTTGTTAACAATATTGATTTTACCATTGAAGATGATGATCTAGAGCACCCTGTGATAATTAGATGCTAGGTGTTAAAAATAAGACATAATTCATACATGCATCCAAAAATGTGTTCACTTCCACATTATCATGTTTGATTTTTGAACAATTGGTTTTATTGGGGGAGTGTATGTAATTTGCACAAAACAAGCTTCTGTTCAGCAGTGATGTACTGTATTGAATTTTGCTGACTCAGTAAGTATTGCTTTTTCTACTGAGATACAATAAATCATTTAAATATGTTTAAGTGAGCTATCACTGTCTGGTGCTCACATTTAGAAGAAAAAATACTCAGTGGATGATTTTTTTCTTCGCTTTCTCTTTTCTATTCCTTGGTTCAATTTTCTTCATTCTGCTGCTGTTGCCAAAATCTGCCACATTCCATCTATTCTTTTTTCCACATTTAGGGTTTCTACATGCACACCTAATATTTAGAATATATAGATTTTGTCTTCATATTTCTCTGTGACCAAGAAGTACTGTCTCAGCATTGCTAGACTAAATCCCATGAGACAGAGATTGTTTCTATTCTGTTCATAGATGTATCCCTAGAGGCTAGAATTGTTCCTGGAACAAAACATGATTGCAATGTGTGTTTTTGACAGACAGGATCCAGTTTTGTCAGATTTAAGTCACTTTAATATTCTTTCCTACACCTCCCCTTAAACATGAAGCTGAAGCCCTCAAGTAAACGCAGATGGACGCTTGATTCACATCGGTGTCACGTAGCTCCACCTACTGCAGATTTTCCTTTGAGCTATTCAGCATCTGTGACGATACTCAAAAAGTAAGGATAATAATGATTGCTGTGGTTTTCTTAATACTGTTAGTCAAACATTTCTCACTCTAAATTCTAGTATCACGGTGAGATTAGACTCCAATCTTCATCCTTTTATGTTGTCATATGACCTCGATACTAGTTCTGGCTGATGGATTTTGAAATTTTACAATAAACCAAAATTCTCTTTTTCAGTCTTGCTTACTCATGGTTCCAGTCAGGAGGGTAGCTGCTTTATTCATCTGGGACCCTGAATGACTCTGACAAGAAGAGAATCTAACAAACTCCCAGTAGACATGAGTGAGAAATAATTCCCTGCAGTATTAAGTCACAGAGTTTGGAAATTACTACTGCAGCATGGCTTATATCCTAACTGATGTAGATAATTCACCGAAGTGTTAAAGTTTTTACATGGAGTGATTTGAGACTTCCAAGCACTGTGCAGAATCACCAATTTCTATTATTTGTGCTTTTGAATTGACCATTTTAAATGTTGCTCCCAATCCTACTTTTTCCTTTGCTCATTCACAGCCATCCATTTATGATATTCCAGGAGACAAGCGTGTATTTGTTAAAATCAAGATGCCTTGAAAACTATTTTGAATTTTCTCCAACCTGAAATATGTCTGTCCCTCATTGGGTGACAGCCTCTATTGTTGGAATGAGAGCTACATTTATGCTTTGAAAATGATGCAAAATCTTTTCTAGATAACTGAAAGTCTATCACCTAGTGTTCTTATGAACTTGTATGAACCAACAGTATAAACTTCAACATGTGTACAGATAAACATTTGTAACATCCACTGATTTTAGAAAATGAAAACTGGAGTTTTTATGAGATATGATAGCAAAATAATTTTATTTTGTACTATATAATTAATTTAGAGCTCTGATTACAACCATTCTTTTCTAAATAACGTTTTATTTTGTTGTTGTTGTTCATTTGCTAACTCCTGTCTGACTCTTTGTGACCTCATGGGCTGCAGAATGCCAGGCTTCTCGGGCCTTCACTGTCTCCCAGAGTTTGCTCAGACTCATGTCCATAGAGTCAGTAATGCTATCTAAGGATCTTGCTCTCTGCCACCCTCTTCTCCTTTTGCCTTCAATCTTTCCCAGCATCAAGGTCTTTTCCGATGAGTCAGCTCTTTGCATCAAGTGGCCAGAGTATTGGAGCTTCAGCTTCACCATCAGTCCTTCCAGTGAATATTCATTTCTAAATAACGTTTTATTTTGTTGTTGTTGTTCATTTGCTAACTCCTGTCTGACTCTTTGTGACCTCATGGGCTGCAGAATGCCAGGCTTCTCGGGCCTTCACTGTCTCCCAGAGTTTGCTCAGACTCATGTCCATAGAGTCAGTAATGCTATCTAAGGATCTTGCTCTCTGCCACCCTCTTCTCCTTTTGCCTTCAATCTTTCCCAGCATCAAGGTCTTTTCCGATGAGTCAGCTCTTTGCATCAAGTGGCCAGAGTATTGGAGCTTCAGCTTCACCATCAGTCCTTCCAGTGAATATTCAGGGTTGATTTCCTTTGGGATGGACTGGTTGGATCTCCTTGCTGTCAAGAGTCTTCTGTAGCACCACAGTTCAAAAGCATCAACTCTCTGGCTCTCAGCCTTCTTTATGGTCCAACTCTTATATCTGTACATGACTATTGGAAAAACCACAGCTTGACTAGATGGACCTTCGTCAGCAATGTGATGTCTCTACTTTTTAATACTCTATCTAGGTTTGTCATAGCTTTCCTCTCAAAGAGCCAGTGTCTTTTTCTCCCAGAGTTTGCTCAGACTCATGTCCATAGAGTCAGTAATGCTATCTAAGGACCTTGTTCTCTGCCACCCTCTTCTCCTTTTGCCTTCAATCTTTCCCAGCATCAAGGTCTTTTCCAATGAGTCAGCTCTTTGCATCAAGTGGCCAAAGTATTGGAGCTTCAGCTTCACCATCAGTCCTTCCAATGAATATTCAGGTTTGATTTCCTTTAGGACGTACTTGTTTGATCTCCTTGCTGTCAAGAGTCTTCTGTAGCACCACAGTTCAAAAGCATCAACTCTTTGGCTCTCAGCCTTCTTTATGGTCCAACTCTCATATCTGTACTTGACTACTGGAAAAACCACAGCTTGACTAGATGGACCTTCATCAGCAATGTGATGTCTCTACTTTTTAATACTCTATCTAGGTTTGTCATAGCTTTCCTCTCAAAGAGCCAGTGTCTTTTAATTTCATGACTGCCGTAATTGCTTTAAATATATATGTGCTGGACGTTCAATGCCTCAGTAGAGAGTAGGTGCTGTCTGATAGCCACTGAATCTGGCTTCGGAGACCATCATTCTCTGCCATTCTGAATTTTGTAATCTTTTTTCCAGAGTAATCATTGTTCTGTTTAAACCACAAAGGAATTCTGACAGATCCACTGTAAGACTCTTCTTATTTTTTCAGTCAACAAATTAGACAATGGATTAGAGGCATTGTCCTACTTTCCATTAGGAAGCATGTGAACCAGATTTTTAAACTGCATCTGTAATGAAAAGAAGATGGGAAGAGGGGAAGGAAGACTTTGAGTCACATCAAGCAACTTAAATGGTCAATATTTCCTTAAAATATTTCCTGTGGCTTTATTTCTTTTAAACTATAAAGGTATATACTTGAAAGAAAGAGAAATATATCTCCTGATGCTTTGTGTCCCCTTATTATATTTAACAGTATGGTTGCCAGATAAATTACAGGACTCCCAGTTAAATTTAAGTTTCAAAACTAAATTTTCAGAAGATGTATTCATATATAATGAATTTCTATTTTTAGTGTAAGTTTGGTACATGAAATGTTTGGGACGTACTTATCCTAAAAACTACCCATTATTTATTTGATATTCAAATTGAATTGAATTTTCTATATTTTTACTTGCTAAATTCAGCAGCTGTAAATAGCAGGCACTGAAAAAGAAAATCACTTGACAGACTCAAACCCCAACTCTTCTCACCGTGAATGGAAGATCTAGAACTGGAATTAGACACAGAGTTTTCTAATTCCCTGCCCAGAGATCTTTTCTGCACATTAAACCTGTCTGTCATGACAGATAGAGAAGATCATTGCATCAGCCCTGCAAAAAACCTGCCCGGCTCAGCTGTTGGATATGCCACTTACTAGCTGATGGATTTTGGACAGCTTACTTATCTTTACTGTCTGTCAATGTTCTCATCAATGCCATGGGGATTAAAGTAACATTAAGATATGTACGACAACATATTTAAGTTGGCAATAATTATTATTTCACAGAAATAGAAACTATATGCAGTTCTTATTTTCTTTTTTGTGTTCCAAGTCCCTTCTGGGTCTGATGAAATCTAAAGCACTTGCAAAAGAAAATGCTATAGTCACAGATAATTTTCTTAACATTTTCAGAGAGTTATAAGGTCTCTGGAGCCTGGGTTCCCTGAAGAGGGAATGAATCTAGTATCAGTTTTACATACATTTTAGAACCCTTTCTTTTCAAAAGACAACATTGTTAAATGAGGTTGCCTTATAAACCCCTAAGATATGCTCTTTCACCAAAGCAGAGCTGTCATTTCTCAACCTTGGAATCCCCAATAATTCTTCCTTGTAAAGGGCTGAGGTGGTGTAAACCCGAGCTGAGTTGATTGCATATTGCTGACTGATGCATTCTCTAGAGGGCTTCAAATTCACTTACAGCATTTTGCTAGTTGGGCACACATTTAATTTTCTTGGCACTGTATTCAGTGATCTGTAGCCTTGAACTTAAATAGTGAATTTTTCAGGAACACTTCATCATGCACTTTACACAGCAGAACACAAACTATAAAGGGAGACTCTTCGAAAAGTGTTCTTGGAGTTTAATTACATAACCCAGTATGACTTTCTATTATGTATTATACAAGCATACTTTGTCTTAGAAAAGAATAGTCATTTATTTTCTAAATTAAAAACAACCTATATTATTTTATCATTTTTTTCATCCTACGGCTACCCCTGGGAGTAAGAGGGATATCAGAGCAAACATAAATTGCACATTTATTTAACTAGTGCTACATACTTGAAAGCCACACTAAATTGCACAGATTAAAATGTAAGTCTTTGTCCTTAAGATGGTCAGAGCTATTAACTAAAAGCCAGATCCATTCTATAAGTCATGTCTAGCAATATTCTAGATGATAGAAGACATGCCAGATGGATATCCTATGTAAGAAGAACTTGCTCCAGTTAGCAATAAAAGAGCAAAGGAACAGAATGGCTTCAACCAGTGACAGGATTTGCTTCAATCACGTGACAGGACTGTCATCATCAGATACTATTATGAGATGACATTACTGAACACAGCAAGGTCACCAGCCAATAAGCTGTTGGGCAAAATTGTAATGTAGACAGGCAAGCACTATACAACACTTGTTGCTGCTGCTAAAAGCTGGTATTTATTGAACACATATGCAAATTGAGCTAGGGGTTTTCTCACCTACTTTTTATTAGTGAGCTTTATTGAGATATAATTGATAAAACAGCAGTATATTTATAGCATGCAATGTGACGATTTGATAAATGTATACATTGGGAAAGGAATCCCACCATCAATTCAACAAATTCATTTATCTCCTCACATATTTACCTCTTTCTTTTTGGTGAGAATTCTTAAGTTCTACTCTCTTGGTAAGTTTGAAGTATCCAAATAGTGTTACCAACTATAGTCACCATTGTTACACATTAGATTCTCAGAATTCATTCACCTTAAGAATGAAATTTTGTGCACTTTCACCAGCTTCTCCTGATTTCCCCCACTTCTCAACAAATGGGAGCACAACATCCTATTCTCTGTTTCTATGAATTCCACTCTAAATTAGGCAAAAAAAAAAAAAAAAATTTCCATATATGAGCAATGTCATGCAGTATCTGTCTTTTTCTGTTTGACTTATTTTACTTAGAATAATGTCCTCGGTGTTGTCACATCCATGTTGTTCACAAACCTCAGGACTTACTTCTTCATTAAATCGGTTATACACACACACACACTCACACACTCACATATCTATATCTCATATTATTCTGTTCACCCATCAGTGAACACGTAGGTTGCTTCCACAGCTCGTCTATTGTGCGTAACTCTGCAATGAACATAGAAACACAGAAACCTCTTGGAAATGCTGATTTTATTTCCTTTGGCTAGATACCCAGAAGTGATCATTGGCAGTTCTATTTTTAATTTCTTGAGACTGCCACATGTTTTTCCATTACAGCTGTACCAGTTTACATACCCAACAAAGTATAGGGGTTCCCTTTGCTCCTTGTCCTGCCTACCATCTGTTATCTATGATCATTTTGATAATAGATGGCCTAATTGATGTGAGGTATCTCACTGTGGTTTTGATTTGTATCTATGGAGCTGATTGTTGTTTTTATTCTTCAATATTTTAATGTGGTATATCACACTGATTGATTTGCAGATGTTGAGCCAGCTTTGCATCCTTATGATAGCTCTCGTTGATCATGATGTTTGATTCTTTTAATATGCTGTTGCATGTGCTTTCAACCCCTCCCAAGGGATTCATGGGAGGTTTCTCCCTCCCATTATATACTTGGCTGCCTTTCAAATCTTTGTGACCATCCAAGCTGCTGTCTTTGTTATTAGCATATCCTAGTAGTTAAGCATTTGTCAAAACCCACCAGTATCCCAAAGTGGAGGAGTGATATCAGTACAAGATACAGGTTGATTGGAAGCAGGACTTGCAGAAAGCAGCTGGGAAAGGATGCAGTCAAACTCCTTCCAGGATAAATTGAGAGACAGGCACTGTTACTTGCTCCCTGGGCGATAAGCTTTGGTGTACAGCCCAGCCATGAAGGTGCTTTTCCACCTGTTTGAAAACTACTTCTTTCTTCACTATCTCCTGTAGGACTCATAAATGTAAGCCCCGCTGACTCTCAGAGTTAAGTGATTCGGAGATCATCCCTCAGATGGCACATGGAATTGCTCCATGTAGCTGTATGGTGCATCCTTAGGAAGGGAAAATTCAGGATCATTATACACCACATCCTGATAAACACAAATAAAAGCCCAAGCTTTCTGTATATTTTTGAACAAAGCTTTGCTTCATCTTAGCAATATGAGGAAGTGGGTGCCCGTGAAGTTTTAGAAACACTCAAGTTGCTCGCTCAAACAAAGATTAGCAAGGGATGAATCTAGGATTTTAAATTCTGCATTCCATCAATTCTAAGGTGCACATTTTTTTTAATTTGCATTTTGCATGCTGAAATTAGGATTCATTTATGATTATCTTAAATAATGAGGAGGACAGACTTGTCATTTCTTGTCAGTGATTTACCTGGCCATAGCCATTCTCTATGTCATTCCTTTAACTGAGTTATATACATTGTTAAAACTACAGATGTTGAGTGTAATTGCCATCTAAAATGTCTTCAAAGATATATTATTCTACAGTTCAACAGTGAAACTAAAAGTTATGGTTTGGGCATTTTTTCCTTGCAATGTGTTACATAAACTAATGTCATATTTTACAGTTGAGCCATTTAGATTTGCCAGAATCAGATAGGTAGTCTTATAGTCAAACCTTTAGAATAGGCATAATATTTCTATTAGATATTTTTCCAGGCTGATATTATATGCTATTGTGTAAATGCCATTGATGTGTGTCTATAATAGTATCATTGAAAACAAAGATGCATAATTAAAAGCAAAAATACTTCATAAATTATTTGGTGTTATTGAGCATGCAGACCATTAATAAAATTAAAAAAAAAAAAAACTTTGTCATTCAGGTTAGTTTCCTTTTTGACCATCTTGGTTACTTTTTAACTATTCTGAGACTGGATCAACCAGTGAGTAGAGTTTGTTAATGTGCATACCATACCATAATATACTCAAACTTTTTCTTTCTGTGAGCATAATAAATTTCAGAAAAAGATCTGTATTGAGAAGTGTATTTTTTCTTCTTCCAATAGCCCAGGGTTCTCAGACACATGTTCAACTTTTAAAGGAGAATAGCTTGACCTTAGAAATTAAACTAAGTAATTAAAATCCCACTCTGGTATTATTTCAGGTAGATTCTCAGCAACAACAACATAAAACCCACACAAATTGCAAAAAAAAAAATTAGATATATAAATAGCTGCAAATCAAATATTGTTTTCCTCTAGCTTCTCTGCCTAGCACATTTCTTTTACAACTTCTATCATTTTCACATTGTGTTAATGATATCTGTCAGCTATTGATAATTAATCTAGATAATGACATTCCTGAGTATGAGGCCCCATCTCTGGACACTGAAGTGTGTCCAACCTGCCATTAAAATCCCATTAAAGCTTTATTTACCAGTCTCAAATTAAAAATAAACATTGGTTGTCCATAGGGCAGAATAATGATCACATTGACCTTGGAATGTTCATTCCCCAAAACCTAAGGACTGAAGTAATGGAGAACTAACACTGGAACATTTGGTGATGGGAATCTAACTAGTAATCTTGGCAAAAGAGCCAGAATATATGTAATTTCTTACTTATCTTTAGCAAATGCAATTTAGGATATTGCCTAAATAAGATGCAATATCAGAAGAAAAATTTCCTGGATTGCATTTTTCTTGTTGGTTTGTTTTTAAAGAAGCCATGATGTAAATAACTTAATACAAGCTTTATTATATACAAAAGGGACCTGTGTGTACATTTAGCCTCCTACTTTAGTTTTGGATGTTTTAATTTTGGTGGGAAGTCTTAGTTTAAGTACAGGTTGAATTTAGAGTAAACAACTGCCATCTGGTGAAACTAGATCCCAGATGTTTTTATTTTTTTTGAAAGCTAGAGAAATTTTGTAACAGAATTCCAGCTCTGGTTAATCTGGGAGATTTATCTTCAACTTAATGTGTTTAAAAAACCAACATAGTAAGCTACTGAGTGTCTGTTTGCAGGGGACCCAACCTATCTCCACGAGAGAATTAATCCTAAAGTAAGAAATAGGTGATTTTCATGTATTTAATATAGCTACCAAGTCTTGATTCTTAGAAGATACAGAGTATTTATGTGCATAGCTCAGTGGTTGTTATTTAAATATGTTCTTTTCTTATCCTTCAGGCTGTGTAACCAGGTCCTTAAGAAAAGATGATTTCCAGTAAGCACATTAGTGGTATTTGACTAAGGTAGGAACTATATTTCAACCCAAGCTTTCATCCTCTGTGACCCAAGAGATCTGATTACAGTGTAAAAGGATGTATGGACTCATCCTAACTCTGCCATGAGATATCATACAGCTTTGAGGACTTGAGTGCTCAGTGGGTCCCATGGAAAAGCTGCGAAAAAAATCTTAGACATGAGTGGCTAATAAACAGAGAAATCTATGCACTTGTTATAAAATCAAAGGCTGCACCCCCACACACCCCCAGGGAACTGCTGACCATATGGAGTATCCAGGGAAACAACAGTATCTAGGAAAAGAGGACTGAGGGATGATGCTAATGCCTGATTGGCAAAGCAGCACAAGACCCCACAAAAACACAACTTCAAGAAATGCTTCAAGGCAGGTAGAACTTCACTGGGGCTAGAGCCAGCGCTCAGCAGAAGATCCTTGTTGCTGTTCAGTCGCTCAGTCACGTCCGACTCTCTGCGGCCCCATGGACTGCAGCACGCCAGGCTTTCCCATCCTTCACCAACTCAAGGAGCTTGCTCAAACCCGTGTCCTTTGAGCTGGTGGTGCCATCCAATTATCTCATCCTCTGTCATCTCCCTTTCCTCCTTCTTCCACTTATAAGCCAATAATTGCAGGCCTTTCATACCTTAATGATAATATCATGCTATCTCCAAATGTGTTGATGCAGTTCAGTGAAGATCCTCTTAGAACATTATTAAGGAGAGGGTTGGTTCAGATGCAGGATACACTGCCTCAAATGAGTACAGGTACATACTTAGGACGTGTAGTCCTGTCTGCTGGTACATTCCAAATATGAGCATCAGGATGAAAGTAGCATTTAATCTGTTCCTGACGAAACACCCCATGTGTCTGCTTGTGGTTTATCAACATAGCTCCCATGAAGCCTGGATGTACTCAAAGATGCCAAATGCTCACAGTGTACACATTTTTCTGCAAGCCCCAGAGGCCATCCATACATGTGATGGACCAGCCATATTTCAGGGGTTCCCACAACCTCTCCTCAGTTTCGACACTCTGCTAGAATGAGTCAGTGAAAGTCACTTGACTCGGGAAATCACTTTATGTAAGTGAACTGGTTTATTTTAAAGGGTGCACCTCAGGAAGAGAAAAATGGAAGAGACACACCGGACGAGGTGTGGGGTGGAACAAGAGCTTCCACACTCTGTTTTGGGTATGCTACCATCCCATCACATCAGTGAGTTCATCAACCCCGAAGCTCCCGGAGCCCCAACATTTAGGAGTTTTATGAAGGTTGCATTATTTAGGCATGTTGGGTTGAATTGCTGGCCATCAATGACTGAAGTCAGTCTTCAGCCCTTTTTCCCTCCCTGGAAGTCAGGAGGTGGAGTTGAAGGCTCCAGCTCTTTGGCCAACACTTGATTTCTCTGGTGGCCATCCTCCATTCTGAAGCTGCTCAGCTCCCATCCCTCATCCTCCCAACGGTTATATCATTAGCATGAAAACAGCAGTAAATTCCATAGGTTTTAGGAATTCTGTGCCAGGGCACAAGGCCAAATATTAATTTTTTTATTACATTACAGAGAGGAAGGATAATTTCTCACTATTAAATATTACACCGAGGGTAGGAATACATTACAGCTTCCAAACATTCTCTCTGAAGGCAGTGGTGAACCATCCACTGGCGCCTGGTATGTAACTGTTGTAGACTTTGAAACATTGGCAAGTTCATTTTTAACTTTTATTTCTCTTATGTGATTATGAGTAAAGCCCAAAGAGAGTATTCTGAACATTGAAAATGTATCTTCTGGACAAAGAGAATGAGGAAAGATGTGAACGATAACTTGCTTCTCAATCCAAGATTGGACTAGTGGTTTAAAAATAAAATGGAATGCAGAGAGCGGAAGCCACGGCTGTGAGTGGCTCGGTCACTCGGCTGTGTCTGCCTCTTTGCGACCCCATGGACTTGTGCCCACCAGGCTCCTCTGTCCATGGTGACCATCTCTAAATGAGAACCAACAGGCAGACTGCTGGGGTCATAACAAGAAACCAAGGAGATTGCACAAGGTCACATACATAAAGGGAGCTGAGAAAAGTCAGCTTTTCTCCAAAAGAAAAATCCATGTGGGATTCTCTGATCACTTACTGCTCCATTCTGGTCTTGGGTGGTCAAACCAGGAGGATTCAAACATTATAAAAGCTGACTTTTGTGTAAGGGGCCTGATTTTCAATTCAACCAGGCTAAACTTAGATCAAAATGTTTTTACAAAGATGTCAAACTAACTTCTGACAGTCTTGATCATCAAAAGCATCAGACAAGCCACGCATACAAAATAACCCAGGATTAAATACGTGACACAAACAAAAATCCATGGCAAAACAGAGGTGATCCCGGCAAAGTAGAATTCTATAACCTTGCAACATATTTCTTCTTTCTAATTCCTAAAATGTGAAGTTTGAATGACAAATATACTTCTTGTTTCCTTTTAGATTTATTGTTTAAAGAGATACCATGGAAGGCATTATAAAAATTATTAAATGGAAGCAGAGATTTTTTACCAATTGAATCATTAGATTAACATTTGAAATAGCAAGCTATCATTTTATTTTATTTTTTTTAATTTTAATTTTTACTTTCTTTTGCTTTACAATACTGTATTGGTTTTGTCATACACTGACATGAATCAGTCACGGGTGTACATGAGTTCCCAATCCTGAACTTCCCTCCCACCTCCCAAGTCATCATTTTAAAGGAATTTTTAAAAGCTAGATTACAAATATCTATAAAATAGTCTGAAATATGCTTTATTATAAAACAATAAAAACCTAAATTTACTGGATTAATGTTGTGCTTTTGGAAGTTATTTAAGAAATGGGAATAGTAAAATATGAAACAGTTTTTATTAATTAGACATTAAAGATGTTTAAATAATGCAGCTACTACTGACTTAAATATAAATTTATAGTCCCTTACAGTCTATATATTCCAGTGACTTCTTTTTCTTATCAGCCATCTCCCAAAAGCTTTCCTTTTTCTGAAAGAAGACAGTACATAAGTGAAAATGTTTTAATGCGTTCTCATATGGTGCTCCCTGCCTAGTTCATTTTTATTCTCAAAGTCACTCGGGCCAATTTAAAATCCCAGAAAAATTTCTAAATGCCTCAGTGACTCCTGGTTGTACATTTAAATCACACAAACATAGGGAAAAATTAGACATAAAGAATACCCCTGTAATTAAGAAAGTTAGCTTTTAAAATATCTGAAATATTGGTCCCAGAAAGAATTTCAAATTAGGTGAAAGGATTCTGTGTGACAATCTTCTTTTAAGATATCTCAAAATAATGCTGCCTACTCTTAAAATACTTGTAATGGAATGCACGTCTCTGCCATTAAGAGTTTCAAAGGACTGGCTTATTAAATAATTATGTATGTTAGTTTGTGTGCAGGTATGTTTGTATCATGAATACAGAAGTGAAAACAGTAAAGGTAACCAACATTTGATTTCTCTCTAATTTTGATTTCCTTGTTCAAATTGTTACTTTTCTTCTTTTCTGGTTGCAACTGAAATAAAAATAGGACTTTTTCTGACACAGAATTTTTGCTCTCTGAATGCATTATAATATTATTCTCTTGCTCTTCTCAAAATCCCTTAGCTCAGTAAGGCTCAAGGAATTCACGGTCCAAGAGAAATAAGTGTATAAGTAAGTCAGAGACCGCCCCAATCTAACCAGACAGAAGTAGGCTGAGCTCCCTGCATGAGTGGTCAAGAGAGGGCTTATGCCTTAAGATTCTCTCTCTTTATGATAGGTTTTGGGGAATGTATATATCATGAAAATACATGAATCCAGGTCAAGACGATGCTATCAGTAATGATCAAGGCAGTTGAAGGAATTTAGAAGATGTGAGATGCAAGAGAAATACTTCAATATAGATTTGCTGCAAAATTCTCAGCTTTGCAGGGCTTTAGGGGATAAAGAGAATATATTGAATAGAATACTAAAAAAGAAATGAAAAGCCACCATTTAACAACAGGAAGTAGAGAAAATTATTTGAAATATATTTTGATACACTTTCCAATGACAGAGTGTAAATTGAATTCAGGGTACAAGGCTGAAAAGAATCACAGCTGAAAAAAAAAAAAAAGACTACTGCATTTTTATTTACTATTGCTTCTCATAATCTGAATGAAAAACACTGTATGTGTGTATAGCATGTGTAATGTTCAAAGATGTTTCATAATAAGTATCTGTTTTTGTTGTCACAAATGTATTGTGGAATTGTAGAGATTTTAATATTTACCATTCTGCAGATGAGAAAACAGTTTAAATAAATTGGTCAAGGTCTCTTGAAATCACACTAGTTGTGACAGATCTGGAACTAAAATGCAGATTTTCTAAAACTCAGGAAAAAGTTAAGAAAGATCCTCTTCTTGTAATGCACTAGATACAAAATATTTCACATTGCTATTCTTCAAAAAGAAATTAAAGTAAAAATGTTTCAGTGTCCTTAAAGAATATTTGATATTCTCTCAGGATACAGATTAGTTGTTATACAGCCTTGGTCAAGGTGCCTTACTGTGTTTTGGAACCCCATGCCCAAAGGCTCTTTCAGAAAAGTTTTTCTTAGAAATCAAAAGTTTTTTTACCTCTTCTTGTAATGCACTAGATACAAAATATTTCACATTGCTATTCTTCAAAAAGAAATTAAAGTAAAAATGTTTCAGTGTCCTTAAAGAATATTTGATATTCTCTCAGGATACAGATTAGTTGTTATACAGCCTTGGTCAAGGTGCCTTACTGTGTTTTGGAACCCCATGCCCAAAGGCTCTTTCAGAAAAGTTTTTCTTAGAAATCAAAAGTTTTTTTTTTTTTTCCATGCATCTATTAGGGGATATATACACATACATATATTATACCATTACATATGTATATATTATATATATATCATATATTACATATAACATATACATATATATACACATATGTATGTAAATATATACACACGTGTGTGTGTACATACATATGTATATATATATATGGGGCTTCCCTGATGGCTTAACCCATAAAGAGTCCACCTGCAATGCATGAGACCTGGGTTTGATCCCTGGGTCATGAAGATCCCCTGGAGAAGAGAATGAATACTTTTGTATTCTTGCCTAGAGAATTACGCAGTCAGAGGAGTCTGGTGGGCTATAGTCCATGGGGTCTCAAAGAGCTGGACACGACTGAGCAGCGAAGCGTGCACACACGTATGTGTGTGTGTATATACATGTATATATTCATGAAACTGAAATAAGATCGTGTATATAAATTGCCTGGTAAATGTACAATACATATGAGGCAGTTACTATTTGAAAGCATTTATAATTGCAATTATTTTCCATTTCACGAAAGAATAGATGTGCTATTTTCTGATAACCTCTTTGTGAGGGTCAAATGTAATCCTCTGAAATAGCTGAAGCACTGTCTCCAGATCTGTGACACAGAGACACCTGTTTTTCCTACTAGATTACTGTAGTAAAATAAGTGTTTGCTTTATGGTATGTTATTTTCCAAGGAATGAGCATGTGCAGGGGAACGCAGATGCAACAAATACTACTGAGGCAAATACAACAAGTGGACAAGTCCTATTTGTCATATATAGGCTGCTCTTTGCCTATATATGACATGTGCTATTTGGGCAGAGATGACAAGTGGAGAACACCCAGAGTTCACATGGCCACAGAGCGATCCGCAGCCCGCAGAGAAGGTGTTTAGGCTGGATGTGGCTAGACAGAAGGCAGCGTGCAAGCATTCCCATAGAGAGATTCCCCACGTGTCTATAGCGCTCTTACCATTTACAATGAAAGGAAGGCAAGGGGCAGCCAGTGTCTGCGTAGCAATGCCACTTCCTCATCCATGAAAGGGTCAGGTTAGAAAGGAAGCCCTCCAGAGCCCAGCTGCTCTGCCTTTTACGCTTCGTGTGAGCTCCCTCTGCTAAGCCTGTTCTTCGCTCTGTTCCAGAGAAAACAAAAGAAACGAGCCTCAGGGGAGGTCTTTATTTGTCTCTCCTCTAATGGTTAGCTTTCAGGGCAATTTTGTTTCACATTTTTCATGTTGTTAAAAGGGAAGTGTGTGTGCTATGAAGGCGAAGAACAGCCTATAATCTAAACCAGTCCAATATACCTTGGTGTACTGCGACACCATCTCTTGGGGGCCAGGGTTTTGGGGGATGTTGGAAGATCTGATTTGGATGTTTGCCAAATGCCATGGGATAAACCACCTGCTTTTTCTGATTTCAGACTACCCACACGGCCTTGGAAAGAGCCGCACATGCGGAACTGGTGCCAGCTGGGAGGGGCCTGCTTCTCCACACTGTTGAGAGAACACACGTGTCACTAAAATGTACAGTCTTGGTAGTTAAAGCACCACTGCTAACATTTAAAGCGGGGCAACAGGTGTGAATCAGAACAGGTCCAGACCAGTGGAGACACGTCAACGCTGAAATCCTAATAGGATGCGGGCATCTAGAAGACACCCAAGGAACCTTCCTGATGTAACTTATACCTTCGAGATTCCTCTGGTTTGACTGGATTGAGAGCCCTTTAAGAATTTGATGAAGGTTTGCCAATTTCTTTTCCTTCCTGGATTTTGAATGTGGAGCAGAGTTTCACAGTATTAAAAAAAAAAAAAAAAGACTTGGCTTCCCTACTCTCTGACCCTGGAATCCCCAAACTTCCCTTGAAGAGACTTTAATTTCTATAGTTTCATTGGAACTACCCAAGTCCAGTATTTCTTGCAATCCTCTGGCTGTTCAGTTTTGCTGTTTCACACTGTGAGGTCCCGTATAAATTTCCCAACACTTCCTTTTCATTTCCTTACATTATCTAGAGTCAGTTTCTCTTGCTTGTTGTTGCTGGTTTAGTCACTAAGCTGTGTCCAACTCTTGCGACCCAGTGGACTGTAGCCTGCCCGGCTTCTCTGTCCGTGGGATTCTCCAGGCAAGAATAGTGGAGTGGATGCCATTTCCTTCTCCATCTATCGCTTGTGACCCCCAATATAATGGCACTGTTGGAATGAAATAATATGGAAGAAAACATGTCCCTAAGTCTTCAGACAAACTTTGGAATACTGGAAATGCAATCCTCCAAGTCTTATCAAAAGACCAAGAACTTCTGGGAAGGAGGGGAGAAAGTTTCTTATGGGGAGAAAGTTCTTTAAAGAAAATTTAGAAGCTTATTTGTACACACTGTCTTAAGAAGATGAAAAACCACAAAAGTCCTTTCTGAGAATAATGTTTACAGACCAGGATTCAGTCAAATATTTGATAATAATTGGCTGACATTACAAAACTAGATGATAAAAGAGACCGTTTCTGATCTGTGCAGTTTCTCCTCAGCTGGCTTGTAGGTCACACTTCTTGCAGGTGTCTGAGTCAGGTTCCTAGGTGATGATGTCAAGGTAATTTGCTCAGTGTATACATCTCATAGGGCCCAAAATCAAAGCTACTTATTCTCAGTTTTGTTTGTCTGTTTTGTTTGGAAATCCACTTTCCTAAGAACACATGAAATAAAATTCTGTAACCTTTTTTTCTTAACGGTATGCCACAAAAATTCAGTATAAATGTATTCAGGAAAAGGCATAAGCTTTCATAGACAGTCATTCATTTATCCCTACAACATCAAATTTCCTTACCAGTGGGCTTTTCCAATGCTTCAAAAGTGGAATTAGTCATGGGAAATTTGGAAACTCCTTTTGCTTTCATATAAGCTCCATCTCCTACTAGCTTTCCAACAATAGAGGTGGTATTTTCTCTATCTGCTTACTCCTTAATCTTATTTCTAAAGTTCAGAATTCTGGTAGGGAACTTGATTATTTTTTCTGCACGCTAAGAATGATCATTTTCAGTGGCGGAGTTAAAAGTGGCAATACACACTGTTGGGTTTTAGAAACAGCTCAGATTTCTCTATTTGACTCCATTAGCTGCTGTGCAGAACTGCGATGCTTGGTGTTCTACCTTGGCGGTGCTTGTGTTGCTGTGTTTGGAAGACAGTATGCAAGGCTAACTTCTAACTCTTCTAATTGTGCTGACCTTTTCAGACATACAAATCAAAGTGAAAAATAGACTGGCATCATGCACTGCACAAAAGGGATAAGAAGAAAGCAGGGCATCAGCAATATTATCTCATAAAGAGAATGCACCGAAAGCAAATTAGTTGGATTCCTTATATTATTTTTAATGTATTCCTTCTACATTCAAGTTGAAATTGTCAATGAAGCCTTAGCATAGCTGATAAAAATGAGAGAGACAGTAATTGAAGAAACAAAAGAATCTGATGACCTCTGTTACTTAAGTCTATACAAATCAAAAATAATCCATAGCAATTTGCTGTTTAGTTGTTTCCTCTGTGATCATTAGTTTTCAGAGATTGCAAGCACCAAACACTTTCAGATGTAAGAAACATTTAAAATACAGAGTTAGACTCCACATAAACGGAGCAGTGTAAAAAGGGGTGGGTTCTTCTTATCTCACATTCATGCTCTTTCTTTTCAGGGATCCTAGGCAAACAGGTTTCTTCAAATGGCCCCAAAACGGGACTGAAACCGAAAGTCTTCTTGATGCAAAACATTAATTTTATGCTATTTTACTATCTTAAAAGGCAAATGTCTTCTTTGTTTCTTAACACATTTTGTTTACGAATTTCACAATCATAGGAATCTACAAACATCATGGTTATAATTTTACTGAGCTTTTACTGAGGCCTTTGCATATATGGTCTCTGTTTTTCCTCTTAAGTAAGAACTCCAGTGTTGGTAATAATGACCCTGTGTTTGCTAGCAAAATCCTGAGCATCCTAAAAGTAACTTTCGTAATTTCACACATCTTGAAGGGGTCACAGTCAGAATCAAATGAGTCANCTTTTACTGAGGCCTTTGCATATATGGTCTCTGTTTTTCCTCTTAAGTAAGAACTCCAGTGTTGGTAATAATGACCCTGTGTTTGCTAGCAAAATCCTGAGCATCCTAAAAGTAACTTTCGTAATTTCACACATCTTGAAGGGGTCACAGTCAGAATCAAATGAGTCACATTCTTATCATCCAAGTAAAAGTGTTGTTTACATATTAATGTCCATCCTTCTGCGTGTGTGTGTGTGTGTGTGTGTTGGTATAAAGATTGGTATAGATTGTTATAAGAGTATAGATAAATTTGCATCCTACTTTTTTCTTATTATAATATGCTGCTTACCTTTGTAAATATTCTTAATAAACCTTACTTTTAATAGCAGGTTGGAATCCCCCTATTTGAGCATCATCTATTTACTCATATGTTTGTTATTGGTTGTTTCCATATTTTTTATCTTCAATAGTACTGTGTTGGGAATTTTTGTGCTTCAACTGCTGTTCAATTTTCTGAACTGAAGGAGAAGAGTAGATCAAGTGGTTATAAAAACAATGAAATACTTGTAATTTTTATTATAAAATTCACAATTGTATTAATAGATGATACTAGGCTCCGCTCCTGCACTTGATAGGAAACACATATAATGATGAGCGTAACTGAAAGCCCAGAAGTTACAGTGACTACTGATCATGACCCCGGGGAGACCAATGAGATATTATGTTGGTGGCTGTGCCGTGGAGCATGGCCAGTCCTTGGGTAGTGGACACGGACTCTGCACACGGAACAGGGACAGAGCAGAGGCCACTTATGAAACAGGAAGTTGTGACAAACACCTCTGTTTAAAGATCGGCTGAGAGTGACAACATTCTGCTGTACTCTGTCAGAGACTATGCAAAAAACGTTCATGTTATGTCAGGGGGGAGAATGTCTTTGCTGAGAATTCCTAACTATAAGCTGATTCTCAAAAGGATTTGAAGGCGGGATTCACACTACTTGTGTGGTCCAAATATCCAAGCTCGTATTTAAAATTGCTTTAGGATTTCCCATACCCACAAGGAGCATAGCAGAGTTAAAGTTCACAATCTTTCTGCAGAAGTATCTTATATCAGGGCTCAAAAGAATGCTTAAAGCAAAAACTTTCATAGACCATGAGCTCAAATTAACTAACATTATATCAGAGGAAACAAGTCACTATAGAGAAACATAATTATATTCCTGATTAGTCAAATATGTTGGAATGATCAAATATGGAATGTAAGTGTATTTCACATGTTTTAAACGAGGAGTCAAAATGCGATTAAGCAATGAAATACTGTGTAGAATGGTCAGGCAGATTGGAAAAGATCCACTTGTGGGCAGCTGTTGTTCAGTTGCTCAGTCGTATCTGACTCTTTGTGACCCCATGAAGACTGCAGCACATCAAGCTTCCCTGTCCTTCACCATCTCCCGGAACTTGCTCAAACTCATGTCCATTGAGTTGGTGATGCCATCCAACCATCTCGTCCTCTGTTGTCCGCTTCTCCTCCTGCCTTCTACCTTCCCTAGCACTTTCTCCCCTTGTAGAAGAAATTCTAAAAGTAAAACACTTAGAAGTGAGTAGTCTGGTAATTAAAATTAAGAATTCAGTGGAGAGATTAAGCAACTAATTTGAAAGAAGCTGAAGAGAGTAAATAAATTAGAAATAAGCCTAATAAAATGAAGTATAAAGGAGACAAAGAGAAAGAAGCCGTTTGAGACCTCAAGTCATCTAAGTCAGAATAAAAGTGAAAAACACCTTTATTCAGATGACCAGAAAAAGATGATGCAGACACTGGTAACTGGGCCCAGAGTGATGGTTCTGAACCAAAGTGGAACACATCATGCAACTCCCCTAGAGATATGAAGCAGGACATAGATGGTTTCCATGTTGATTTCTCTTGTTTCCTAAGGCATGAAAATGTAAAATTAGCAAGGTTTGATAGGCTTGCATTTCCTACCTTGTGCACTAAAAGACTATTGTCTTAAGCACACTACTGACTAATCCATTCTTCAGTTTACTCAAATATAAAATCAGTGCAGCAATCAGCCTCCTATCACTTTAAAGCAAGCCAACAAGATGGTGTATATACGTCCCTTGGTATGTCAAATGACACATGAATAGCGATCAATACACAGCAGCTGTTTTTCTCCGATAACAAGTTAGTTGAATAAAAAATACTTTACGATACAATATTCCATCTATATTCCATCCTCTAGGGTTACGTTTGACTCCGTCTTCCCAGAAGGGTTCAAGGAATCTCGTTGGATCTGGAAACTTAAGATTGCTACGATTTAAACCACGAGAAAATAAAGTAAACATTTTACTCGACTTCACTCGAAAACAATGACAGTATCTATACGAGGTCTATTATGTCAAGATCTCACTGTAACACTACGACCCCCAGATTATTTCTAGTAACCAACAAAACTTCTAAGGATAAAAACTCATTCACTGGGTTGGATATGTCTCACGATTGAGTGACACATAAGAACGGGAATATCGACGACCACATTGATTCACCGTAGCAGTATAACTATTTATTATTACTACTCGTTCTGAAAAAGTTTTACTTACCTTTTTCAGGTACTCTCTCTGAGGCACATGTTTTATTAGGATGAGAATTTACAAGAGCAAAATAAAAACACAGGATGTTCCAAAAAGGAATCTTCATCTCTGTGATTCATTCACATCAGATCTAGAGAACTGACTTAAAGCAGCAGAACCCTGGGCACCTCGCCAGACCCCAGATCATGAACCAGCACCTTCACCATCAGACAGAAGTCTAGTCCAGCTAGAGCAAGCGCTAACTTCCACTCTCCCTGTTGCTTCATCCCCTATTCCAAGCCCAACTTGTCAAAAAGATCTTTAAATGTAACATAGAGCCCAATGGCTCCCTAAAAAGAAAAGATTAAACAAAAAATAGATGGGATATTGACATCTTGATTGATATGACATATTTTTCTTAGTGTTGCCCAATACGAGGACAAACAAGTCAGAAAAAACTCACCAATCAAGTCTGTCGAAACAAAGTAGTGTCTCATGGAAAGTTACAAGCATCACAATCCCTGTGAAACACCAAACACAGTTCACACTGAAGATATGTTTCATGCATTTATGATGATAAGCATTGGCATTTACCTTTACTGACATATAAACATTATTGTAGACTGACTGTTATAATACATTATTTCTAGCTGCCTCTTTTTCTTTAACGACTTTCCTAAGACAATGTGATCTCTGTGAGTGCAATTGGAACAGTGTCAGACTTTATTTTTGGGGGCTCCAAAATCACTGCAGATGGTGACTGCACCCATGAAATTAAAAGACGCTTACTCCTTGGAAGAAAAGTTATGACCAACCTAGATAGCATATTCAAAAGCAGAGACATTACTTTGCTGACATTAAGGTCTGTCTAGTCAAGGCTATGGTTTTCCCAGTGGTCATGTATGGATGTGAGAGTTGGACTGTGAAGAAGGCTGAGCACTGAAGAATTGATGCTTTTGAACTGTGGTGTTGGAGAAGACTCTTGAGAGTCCCTTGGACTGCAAGGAGATCCAACCAAACTATTCTGAAGGAGATCAGCCCTAGGATTTCTTTGGAAGGAATGATGCTAAAGCTGAAACTCCAGTACTTTGGCCACCTCATGGGAAGAGTTGACTCATTGGAAAAGACTCTGATGCTGGGAGGGATTGGGGGCAGGAGGAGAAGGTAACGACAGAGAATGAGATGGCTGGATGGCATCACTGACTCGATGGACACAAGTCTGAATGAACTCCGGGAGTTGGTGATGGACAGGGAGGCCTGGCGTGCTGCGATTCATGGGGTCGCAAAGAGTCGGACATGACTGAGCGACTGGATTGAACTGAACTGAAGACAATGTGATACAAATTGCTACCAGTATAAAGCCCATTTTCAGCTGTAGATAAAAGCAGATTTGGGGCTGCAAAAAGCAAATATTTCAACACCTGCTTAGGGCAGAATACATTGAATTTTATACCCTTTATGTTATTTGAATAATGTTATCCCTGTTGTTTCTCTATGGGGAGTTCAAATATTAATATCTTAATTTTCAGACATCAATATTAGTTTGATGAGTGAGACATAATTGTAAAACTTGCTAATAAGGTCCAAAAGGAAAATGTCTTTAATAAAATAGCTAAATCGGAAACTTAAAGTTTACCAGTTTTAAACTTTACCAGAACATAAATCATCAACTCTCTCTAGAATCAAAGTCAATACAGAGAAAGAGTTTTTTTTTTTTTTTTTTCCTTTGTCAGTTGATTCACAATAGGTTTATGGCCCAAGATCTTATATGAAAAATATTACCTTACAACAAAGCAACATTTTTAAGAAACTACATTTTATTAATTAAAAAAACTATCAAATAATACTTAGTGCTATTAAGCTGATGTCTAGAACTATGAAGAGAAATAATTCAACAGAGTAGTTCTCAAAGGCAGTCTTTAAGGAATCAGGCAATACATCCCGTAGAAGAAGTGTTTCAGGTGGGCTTTCCGGTGGCTCAGTCACAAAGAATCCACCTGCCAATGCAGGAGATACAGGAGACGTGAGTTCAATTCCTGGGCTGCGAAGATCCTCTGGAGGAGGACATGGCAACCCGCTCCAGTATTCTTACCTGGAAAATCCCAAGAACAGAGGAGCCTGACAGGGAACAGTCCATGAGGTTGCGAAAGAGTCAGACATGACTTTTCAACCGGGCACACACAAGTAAAGTGGGATGGCTCAGGCCGGTATTGCCAATGGAGTTCAGTAAGGTCAGGGAAAATTTCCCAGAGCAGATAATGTCTAAATGGTCAAATACGAATCACATCTATGGTACTACAGAGACATAGTTACAGAGGCTTAGGTCTGAATGTGAAGCTGGAATGCTCTGGGAGCTTCATAAGCTTCTGCTTGGTTTGAATATGAACATGAGGCAAAGATGCTAGCTGAGCGGCAGTCATGAAGTGCAGCGGGTACCATATTCAAGAGAACAGTTTTCTTCTAAAGCTACAGAGAGCTAACAAAGAAAGGCTTTCATGCATTCTGATTTGTGATCCACTCTGGCAACAGTATCCACAGTAGATGGAGGGGGTGTGGCTGTGTGGAGGCGGGACAGGTGTTACATTAATCATGCAACAAAGGATAAGATCCCTAACTGAAGCAAATATAAAATGTCAGTAGGGGTAGATTTTTTTTTTTCCTGTTTAGTAGAATCCAGCTTCACGAACTTGCTTAATACATTTAATACGCTCAGTAATTTATAGACAATAAAATGATTATCAAGTAGAAGCCTGCAGAGAAGAGGCAGATGAAGAATGCATGTATTTACAATAGCAGGTCTTTNGTTCAGTTCAGTCGCTCAGTCGTGTCTGACTTTTTACAACCCCATGGACTGCAGCACTCCAGGCCTCCCTGTCCATCACCGGCTCCCGGAGTTTACTCAAACTCACGGCCATCGAGTCGGTGATGTCATTCAACCATCTCATCCTCTGTCGTCCCTTTCTCCTCCCACTTTCAGTTTTTCCCAGCATCAGGGTCTTTTCCAATAACTCAGTTATTTGCGTCAGGTGGCCAAAGTAGGGTATGATTAAAAATAATAATAATAATTGGAATATAATAGCTTTACAACGTTGTGTTAATTTCTGCTGTACAACAGTGTGAATCAGCTGTATGTATACATATATGTCCTCCCTCTGGAGTGTCCCTCCCATCACCAGCAACACATATTTAAACATATTCACCACAAACTTCCCTGGCAGTCCAGAGGTTACGACTGCATTTCCACTGCAGGGGACGAGGCTTCGATTCCCGTATTTCTGCTGTACAACAGTGTGAATCAGCTGTATGTATACATATATGTCCTCCCTCTGGAGTGTCCCTCCCATCACCAGCAACACATATTTAAACATATTCACCACAAACTTCCCTGGCAGTCCAGAGGTTACGACTGCATTTCCACTGCAGGGGACGAGGCTTCGATTCCCGGTTGGGGAACTAACCAGGAATCCTGTTTACCACGTGGCATGCTCCTCACTTCCCGCCAAAAAGAAATAAACATATTGACCAGTCTCAATAATTAAACAAAAGACCCAAACACGTGGTTTCCTCCAAAGGAAATTGTACTGCACAATGATAGGTATCAGTTCAGTTCAGTTCAGTCGCTCAGTCGTGTCCAACTCTTTGCGACCCCAAGAATCGCAGCACGCCAGGCCTCCCTGTCCNTCTCAATAATTAAACAAAAGACCCAAACACGTGGTTTCCTCCAAAGGAAATTGTACTGCACAATGATAGGTATCAGTTCAGTTCAGTTCAGTCGCTCAGTCGTGTCCAACTCTTTGCGACCCCAAGAATCGCAGCACGCCAGGCCTCCCTGTCCATAAATTCCTCCACAAAGAGTTTTGCTGAGTGAAGAATAGAGTGAACAAAAAACTCTCAGTGCTGCTATTATTTGTTTCTTTTGTTTGCATCCAAATATCCACACGTGACTTTTAAGGGGTGTCTGTTTTTGGTCTCCTTTGAACCTTTGTGTTTTGTTGGTAAGGAATGATGAGGAAGCTAGCAGGAATTTCTCACTGGTGACTGCTGAAGTAGTAATTGCTAATCAGTGAACTGTAGATTCACAGTGCTTCAACCAATTTACCTATTAATACAAAAGATTCCTATTTCAAAGAATGCAAAATGTGATGTAATAGTGTGCCCCAAAGCATAAAACCATATTTAACTTTGACCTTCTCCATCATCTCCAGGGCAGTGAAGTATCTTCCACTGCAGCTAACATCACTACTCAGTAATGTTTTTGTAACTAACACAAACCATGCTTCCAAGCAGAGAACTGTCTTCAGATGCTTGACGAGTAGTTGTAGCCGCTGGTGAATGTCTACCTGAGGCAAGTCATTGTAGAAGCAAAAGTGAAATGACCGTTTCAGTTATTCACAGTCTAATAACCAGATACTAAATCACCCTCCATATCGGAGGGAGCTATATCGAAAGTAACAATAAAAAGTTATGAAGACAAGGCTTATAGTGATGTTTAGCATTAGAACAGGTGCTTACTTTGTATAGTTAGATATACATCACATTTACTTGAATTCAGAAAAGAAGAGGTATGTGAGACAGAGAAGTGAAAAAAAAAAAAAAAATCTGGTAATTAAAATTAAGAATTCAGTGGAGAGATTAAGCAACTAATTTGAAAGAAGCTGAAGAGAGTAAATAAATTAGAAATAAGCCTAATAAAATGAAGTATAAAGGAGACAAAGAGAAAGAAGCCGTTTGAGACCTCAAGTCATCTAAGTCAGAATAAAAGTGAAAAACACCTTTATTCAGATGACCAGAAAAAGATGATGCAGACACTGGTAACTGGGCCCAGAGTGATGGTTCTGAACCAAAGTGGAACACATCATGCAACTCCCCTAGAGATATGAAGCAGGACATAGATGGTTTCCATGTTGATTTCTCTTGTTTCCTAAGGCATGAAAATGTAAAATTAGCAAGGTTTGATAGGCTTGCATCTCCTACCTTGTGCACTAAAAGACTATTGTCTTAAGCACACTACTGACTAATCCATTCTTCAGTTTACTCAAATATAAAATCAGTGCAGCAATCAGCCTCCTATCACTTTAAAGCAAGCCAACAAGATGGTGTATATACGTCCCTTGGTATGTCAAATGACACATGAATAGTGATCAATACACAGCAGCTGTTTTCGAGGCTATTGTTCAATCAACTTATTTTTTATGAAATGCTATGTTATAAGGTAGATATAAGGTAGGAGATCCCAATGCAAACTGAGGCAGAAGGGTCTTCCCAAGTTCCTTAGAGCAACCTAGACCTTTGAATTCTAACGATGCTAAATTTGGTGCTCTTTTATTTCATTTGTAAAATGAGCTGAAGTGAGCTTTTGTTACTGTCATAGATATGCTCCAGATAATACAGTTCTAGAGTGACATTACGATGCTGGGGGTCCAATAAAGATCATTGCTTGTTTTGAAGATTCCTATTTTTGAGTAAGTGACCCAACCTATACAGAGTGCTAACTCACTGTGTATTCTTGCCCCTATAGCTGCTGGTGTAAGTAAGTGGCATCGTCATATTGATAAATAATAATGATGAGCAAGACTTTTTCAAAATGAATGGAAAAAGTGGCACTCTCTCTGAGGCACATGTTTTATTAGGATGAAAATTTACAAGAGCAAAATAAAAACACAGGATGTTCCAACAAGGAATCTTCATCTCTGTGATTCATTCACATCGGATCTAGAGAACTGACCTAAAGCGGCAGAACCCTGGGCACCTCGCCAGACCCCAGATCATGAACCAGCACCTTCACCATCAGACAGAAGTCTAGTCCAGCTAGAGCAAGCGCTAACTTCCACTCTCCCTGTTGCTTCATCCCCTATTCCAAGCCCAACTTTCAAAAAGATCTTTAAATGTAACATACAGCCCAATGGCTCCCTAAAAAGAAATGATTAAACACAAAATAGATAGGATATTGACATCTTGATTGATATGACATATTTTTGTTAGTGTTGCCCAATACGAGGACAAACAAGTCAGAAAAAAACTCACCAATCAAGTCTGTCGAAACAAAGTAGTGTCTCATGGAAAGTTACAAGCATCACAATCCCTGTGAAACACCAAACACAGCTAACACTGAAGATATGTTTCATGCATTTATGATGACAAGCATTGACGTTTACCTTTACTGACATATAAACGTTATTGTAGACTGTTAGGCTACATTATTTCTAGCTGCCTATTTTTCTTTAATGACTTTCCTAAGACAATGTGATCTCTGTGAGTGCAATTGGAACAGTGTCAGACTTTATTTTTTGGGCTCCAAAATCACTGCAGATGGTGACTGCAGCCATGAAATTAAAAGACGCTTACTCCTGGGAAGAAAAGTTATGACCAACCTAGATAGCATATTCAAAAGCAGAGACATTACTTTGCCAACTAAGGTCCATCTAGTCAAGGCTATGGTTTTTCCTGTGGTCATGTATGGATGTGAGAGTTGGACTGTGAAGAAGGCTGAGTGCCAAAGAATTGATGCTTTTGAACTGTGGTGTTGGAGAAGACTCTTGAGAGTCCCTTGGACTGCAAGGAGATCCAACCAGTCCATTCTGAAGGATATCAGCCCTGGGATTTCTTTGGAAGGAATGATGCTAAAGCTGAAACTCCAGTACTTTGGCCACCTCATGCGAAGAGTTGACTCATTGGAAAAGACTCCGATGCTGGGAGGGATTGGGGGCAGGAGGAGAAGGGGACGACCGAGGATGAGATGGCTGGATGGCATCACTGACTCGATGGACGTGAGTCTGAGTGACTCCGGGAGTTGGTGATGGACAGGGAGGCCTGGCGTGCTGCAATTCATGGGGTCGCAAAGAGTCGGACACGACTTAGTGACTGGACTGAACTGAACTGAAGACAATGTGATACAAATTGCTACCAGTATAAAACCCATTTTCAGCTGTAGATAAAAGCAGATTTGGGGCTGCAAAAAGCAAATATTTCAACACCTTCTTTGGGCAGAATACATTGAATTTTATGCGCTTTATGTTATTTGAATAATGTTATCCCTGTTGTTTCTCTCTGGGGAGTTCAAACATTAATATCTTAATTTTCAGACATCAATATTAGTTTGATGAGTGAGACATAATTGTAAAACTTGCTAACTCAACAAAGCAACATTTTTAAGAAACTACATTTTATTAATTAAAAAAACTATCAAATAATACTTAGTGCTATTAAGCTGATGTCTAGAACTATGAAGAGAAATAATTCAACAGAGTAGTTCTCAAAGGCAGTCTTTAAAGGAATCAGGCAATACATCCCGTAGAAGAAGTGTTTCAGGTGGGCTTTCCGGTGGCTCAGTCACAAAGAATCCACCTGCCAATGCAGGAGATACAGGAGACGTGAGTTCAATTCCTGGGCTGCGAAGATCCTCTGGAGGAGGACATGGCAACCCGCTCCAGTATTCTTACCTGGAAAATCCCAAGAACAGAGGAGCCTGACAGGGAACAGTCCATGAGGTTGCGAAAGAGTCAGACATGACTTTTCAACCGGGCACACACAAGTAAAGTGGGATGGCTCAGGCCGGTATTGCCAATGGAGTTCAGTAAGGTCAGGGAAAATTTCCCAGAGCAGATAATGTCTAAATGGTCAAATACGAATCACATCTATGGTACTACAGAGACATAGTTACAGAGGCTTAGGGCTGAATGTGAAGCTGGAATGCTCTGGGAGCTTCATAAGCTTCTGCTTGGTTTGAATATGAACATGAGGCAGAGAGGCTAGCTGAGCGGCAGTCATGAAGTGCAGCGGGTACCATATTCAAGAGAACAGTTTTCTTCTAAAGCTACAGAGAGCTAACAAAGAAAGGCTTTCATGCATTCTGATTTGTGATCCACTCTGGCAACAGTATCCACAGTAGATGGAGGGGGTGTGGCTGTGTGGAGGCGGGACAGGTGTTACATTAATCGTGCAACAAAGGATAAGATCCCTAACTGAAGCAAATATAAAATGTCAGTAGGGGTAGATTTTTTTTTTTTTTCCTGTTTAGTAGAATCCAGCTTCACGAACTTGCTTAATACATTTAATACGCTCAGTAATTTATAGACAATAAAATGATTATCAAGTAGAAGCCTGCAGAGAAGAGGCAGATGAAGAATGCATGTATTTACAATAGCAGGTCTTTTAGTCCAAGGCTAGAGTCTCAGTTTTGCCAAAACTTATTACAATGGGAAAAATAAAGGTACCATACATTAGTCCACAGATATAAAACAACTGTGGGGTTAATTCTGTACACTTTGTCTTCTTTAATTCTGACTCCAAAGCCTATAAATGGGGTGTTTCTCATTCTTCTTATAATGATGAAAAATAAAAAATAAAAACGGAGATAGATAGAGGTGTGTGACTTTCCAAGGCTTCAGAGAAGATCCTGGAATGGAACCACTTCTGTCTGACTTCAGGGGACTACGGTCTTAATCTCTGTGAAATCCGCCCCTTCTTAGAACGCGTGTCCTGCCTCCAGCAAATTCCACACTGCAACTGAAATCGAGCACAGCATGTGAGACTTCCATCCAACAGGTGACTTGGTGCTGGCTTGCGTGAAGCTGTTAGGTAATAGATAGAGACTTCCGCTTGCAGGCGCCAAGCGTGCACAGTTTGTAGCTTCATGAGCTAGGAGAGCTGATGACAGCCACAGTGAAAATCATGGCTACAAGGGAAGGGGTAGCAATGAGTCCAGACTGCTGTGAGGGGAGCACAGAGGTTGGAGGCACTAATACCATCAGTATTAATGCCGGTCACAATGCAAGTTCCGCGCCAGGGAGGCAGGTGAAGGAGGCGCCCAGGAGAGGCTGATAGCCACGTCCGATCATCAAAGGGCAGATGTTAAATGTGATTCAGATGAAAAGTGAGAGGAAGTGCTGACAAGGGCACAGCTGAAGAGATAGGCAGACACACGTGGTGGAAATTGTCAGACACACGTGTCATCCTGGAGGAAAACGGATTACTGGGGGTGGGGAGGGCAGAGGGGACTCACTCATTCCTCAGAATTCATCACTTCAGCTTTCAGCCCAAGCTAGCCTCAAACAAAACAAAGGAACACCTGTTTATCATTTTTTACATTTTAGTTCATTTTGTTACATTTTACAAAAGTCGCTTTACAACGTCCTGCTGTTTTCTGCTGTACCTCAAAGTGAATCAGCTCTGCATAAACATATCCCCTCCCTTCTGGAATTCCTTCCCGTTTAGATCCCCAAGGAGCACCTAGTAGGGTTCCCTGTGTAGTACAGTAGATTTTCATTAGTTGTCTATTTTATACACAGTATCTCTACTGTATATGTGTCAGCCTCAATCTCCCAGGTTCTCCCAGCCCCTCTTTCCCCTCTTGGTATCTGTATGTTTGTTCTCAATATCTTTGTCTCTATTTCTGCTTTGCAACGATCACCTATACCATGTTTCTAGATTCCACAGATATGCGTTAATACACACTATTCATTTTTCTCTTTTTGACTTACTTCACTATGTATGCTAGTCTCTAGGTAGAGTTCAGTTCAGTCGCTCAGTCGTGTCTGACTTTTTACAACCCCATGGACTGCAGCACTCCAGGCCTCCCTGTCCATCACAGGCTCCCGGAGTTTACTCAAACTCATGGCCATCGAGTTGGTGATGTCATTCAACCATCTCATCCTCTATGTCGTCCCTTTCTCCTCCCACCTTCAGTTTTTCCCAGCATCAGGGTCTTTTCCAATAACTCAGTTATTTGCCTCAGGTGGCTAAAGTAGGGCATGATTAAAAAATGATAATAATAATTGGAATATAATAGCTTTACAATGTTGTGTTAATTTTTGCTGTACAACAGTGTGAATCAGCTGTATGTATACATATATGTCCTCCCTCTGGAGTGTCCCTCCCATCACCAGCAACACATATTTAAACATATTCACCACAGACTTCCCTGGCAGTCCAGAGGTTACGACCGCATTTCCACTGCAGGGGACGAGGCTTCGATTCCTGGTTGGGGAACTAACCAGGAATCCTGTTTACCACGTGGCATGCTCCTCACTTCCCGCCAAAAAGAAATAAACATATTGACCAGTCTCAATAATTAAACAAAAGACCCAAACACGTGGTTTCCTCCAAAGGAAATTGTACTGCACAATGATAGGTATCAGTTCAGTTCAGTTCAGTCGCTCAGTCGTGTCCAACTCTTTGCGACCCCAAGAATCGCAGCACGCCAGGCCTCCCTGTCCATAAATTCCTCCACAAAGAGTTTTGCTGAGTGAAGAATAGAGTGAACAAAAAACTCTCAGTGCTGCTATTATTTGTTTCTTTTGTTTGCAACCAAATATCCACACGTGACTTTTAAGGGGTGTCTGTTTTTGGTCTCCTTTGAACCTTTGTGTTTTGTTGGTAAGGAATGATGAGGAAGCTAGCAGGAATTTCTCACTGGTGACTGCTGAAGTAGTAATTGCTAATCAGTGAACTGTAGATTCACAGTGCTTCAACCAATTTACCTATTAATACAAAAGATTCCTATTTCAAAGAATGCAAAATGTGATGTAATAGTGTGCCCCAAAGCATAAAACCATATTTAACTTTGACCTTCTCCATCATCTCCAGGGCAGTGAAGTATCTTCCACTGCAGCTAACATCACTACTCAGTAATGTTTTTGTAACTAACACAAACCATGCTTCCAAGCAGAGAACTGTCTTCAGATGCTTGACGAGTAGTTGTAGCCGCTGGTGAATGTCTACCTGAGGCAAGTCATTGTAGAAGCAAAAGTGAAATGACCGTTTCAGTTATTCACAGTCTAATAACCAGATACTAAATCACCCTCCATATCGGAGGGAGCTATATCGAAAGTAACAATAAAAAGTTATGAAGACAAGGCTTATAGTGATGTTTAGCATTAGAACAGGTGCTTACTTTGTATAGTTAGATATACATCACATTTACTTGAATTCAGAAAAGAAGAGGTATGTGAGACAGAGAAGTGAAAAAAAAAAAAAAAGACCCTGAACAAATATAAGATGATAAAATGCAGAAGGGGAAAAAATCATTAAATTAAGAGTAATGCAGGTACAGACAGGGGTCTTTAATACACAATATCTTCGTAGATAAAACAGGAAAATGAACTGACACCTAGGGGAGGAAGTATAAGACGTCAGCAGCTTTCCAGCTTAGCATTGTTTCCAGTCTGCGTTGTCAACCTCAGTTCCCTATAAACCTCATATAAACCTCTAATTCGGTCAGATCTGTTACCTCAGGTTAAGATGAACTGTATCTCTGCCTAGAAGATGTTCACAAATATTTGTCAAGTTAAAGAATGAATAGAACCTGATGCTACGCATACGATAAGTAACTTATGAGAACCTACTATATAGCACAGGGAATTCCCCTGGATGCTGAGTAGGGGCCTGGATCAGAAGGAAGATGCATGGAATCATGAGTAAATTTCATGACAAAATCACGAAAAACCTCTCCTTTAAATTACACTTGATCTTCTCATAAAACGTTCCTCAAGTACAAATATTCATTTGTACTTCTAGATAAAGTGGTAAACTGGATACATTTAATCTCCAAGTTATATCAAAATGACAATAAATAGATTCTTAAACATAATAAAATGAGACCAAAGAAGAGGGACAGAAGAGATATAAAAAATAAACAAAGGAAGCTTGAAGTGAAAGGTAACTGACTAAATATCCAAGGAAGAAAGACTCTGAACTGTTTGGTGGGAGATATGTTTTAAGTCACCATCAGTTGGTGGGAGATATGTTTTAAGTCACCCAATTAATCCAGACATCAGTGGAATTCAGGACTTTTGAAAGAAGTGAGATTGAAAAGGAGAGAGAAATTGTTTAAAAAATTAAAGAAAGGATCAATACTGAGAGAGGGAGAGGGAAATAGAGAGGAAGAGGGAGAAACAGAGAGAGAGAAGCCACGAAGAGACAGAGATGATCTATAGAGAGAGGCCAGAAACAGATTGGGAAAGACACATAGAGAAGGACAGAGGTGAAACTTCTCTAATTTTATTTTGTTTTGTAGAGGAGACGTTGCCTTCATGTAGGTAATTATAAGGCAAAACCAATTTAATATAAATACTAAAAATAAAAAGAATAAATAGATGAATCTGTGTGCTTCAAGTGGGATAGAACCACAGAGAGGACTTATTTTAAGTGATATTTCAAACAGTCCTTTGACAGGACACTGGTAATAGAATACACACCTCATTTAAAAAGTAAACCAAAAACAGTATGAAACTATTTTACTAATCAAATTATTTTCATATTATTATTGATTCTGTAATAAACCATAAGAACAATTTTGTTGGTGTCACTTGTGACCCAGATTTTCAGAAAAGGAGAAAAGCATATAAGATGTAAGTTTGATGACATTGAGTAACAATCCTATAGTTCTGAATATGAAAGGGGAAGTTGATAAGAAATCATGTTGTGTTTAACTTTTAAAAAACAATAATAGCTACTTCCTGTATGGATGTGAGAGTTGGACTGTGAAGAAAGCTGAGCACCAAAGAACTGATGCTTTTGAACTGTGGTGTTGGAGAAGACTCTTGAGAGTCCATTGGACTGCAACGGGATCCAACTAGTCCATCCTAAAGGAGATCGGTCCTGGATGTTCATTGCAAGGACTGATGCTAAAGCTGAAACTCCAATACTTTGGCCACCTCATGAGAAGAGTTAACTCATTGGAAAAGACCCTGATGCTGGGAGGGATTGGGGGCAGGAGAAGAAGGAGATGACAGAGGATGAGATGGCTGGATGGCATCACCAACTCGATGGACATGAGTTTGAAGGAACTCCGGGAGTTGGTGATGGACAAGGAGGCCTGGCGTGCTGCAATTCATGGGGTTGCAAAGAGTCGGACACGACTGAGTGACTGAACTTAATGAGTTGAGCAAACTCTGGGAGATAATGACAGGGAGGCCTGGCGTGCTGCAGTCCATGAGGTCACAAAGAACTGGATACAACTTAGTGACTGAACAACAACTCTGTACACTGTAATGACCTAGAAATAATAACCAACACAGTGGCAGTGAATTCCTTATGTCTCAGGCTATGGCCACTTTATACCAGTGGCTCTCAACTGACCTGATGAGTTAGCTCTTCCCTGCACAGGATGACAATGTTATTTTGATCATGTTAACATAGGCTCTTTATCTTTTCGACTTCATATCAAAATATTTTTAAAAATTCAATAATGTCTGAGATTTGCTTCTACATTATGTGATGGAGGAATGGAAATGCACCAAACTATTGAAATAAGATTGATCATGATTCAGTAATCACTGAAATTATGTGTTTGGGGGCTATTATGTTAGCCTAACTGCTATAGACTCTACTACAGTCTATCTACTAAAAGACCCTGATGCTGGGAAAGTTTGAAGGCAAAAGAAGGGGGCAGCAGAAGATGAGATGGTTAGATAGCATCACCAACTCAATGGACATGAATCTGAGCAAATTCCAGGAGATGGTCAAGGACAGGGAAGCCTGGCATGCTGGAGTCCATGGGGCTGCAAAGAGTTGGAGACGACTTAGTGACTGAACAACAACAACATCTACTATAGATTAACAATTTTCAATCATTATTTTAAGATAAACATAGCAAGCAGTTAACTCTACAGAATTCCTGTTGGTGTGGGTGAGTGTCTCTTTCCTACTCAAATTAAACACAAGGCCGGAGTTTATTCTCTGATAGAATAGATTAGAGGGACCTGAAAGTGGGAAGCAATACACAAGGATGAAGATAACACACTGAAGCAGGAAGTTTTCTGATAGCCTGATACTTAACAATAGAACCAAACACCTACTTAATGGGCATTCCCTAAAACCAAATAAATAAACAAGGAAGCAAATTATTAATAATAATGATTGAAAACATTTTCTGTATCTTAAATATGAATGGCATATGTTGCCTCCAAACGCAACCCACTCCTGCAACTTGCCAGGAATGAAAGTCTGTTTTACTGGTATTCTGTGCAAGATGAAGGAACTTGTTTTTCACCTTGAAGGAAATAGGTCAACTTGGCAACATATCCTAGACAATCAGACACCCAGAAACTTCATCAAGACAGTAGACTCTGAGCTTTTGTGCAGATATATTTTGAAATTATGGAGCTAACCCATTCTCCTTTGGTATTTCTTCCACTGGATTCAGTGTTCATTGATGATTCTTACTTGAATAAATTGTTAGTGTAATGGTTGTGAAATAATGATATTCTGATGTCTTCATGCCTTGTATTAGTTAGCATTCTCCTTAAGCCAGAATTCCTTTCTTCTCCATATATTATTAGTTCAGTTATGTAAGAATGGACTATATCAGTAATTTATTACTATCGGTATTTATTTTGATATTCTAGTTGTCCCAGATTGGGCTGAGGGAGTTCCTTTAAGATATCATCTTTATTTTGAGATCTCATAATTCTTTGAATACTCTCTTATCAAAAGATGTTTTAAGTTCATCTTAAACTTTTCCTATTCTATCCCTGAAATCAGTCTTTGGAACTCTGATTCCTTTTAGTGGAAAATAGTATTTAAAAACTAAGATCTAGGTGCTTTTTTTTTTTTTTTAATCTACATTCTCACAATGGCATGGAGAAGGAAATGGAAACCTGCTCCAGTATTCTTGCTGGGAAAATCCCATGGACAGGGGAGCCTCGTGGGCTACAGTCCATGAGGTCTCAAAGAGTCAGACATGACTGAGCCCCTAAACCTCTCACAATGGCCAGAGCTAAGAGATACATGTAGGCATAGCACGAACACACACACACACACACACACACACACATACATGTGTGTGTGCTTGCCTAGCTGCTCAGTCGTGTCTGACTCTTTGTGGCCCTTTGGATTGTAGCCCACCAGGCTCTTCTGTCCATGGGATTCTCCAGGCAAGAATATTGGAGTGGGTTGCCATGTCCTCCTCCAGGGGATCTTCCTGACCTAAGAATCGAACCCATGTCTCCTGTGTCTCTTGCATTGCAGGTGGATTCTTTACCCAGTGACCCATCACAAATATGAACAGGTGTTTCCACAAATACATGCATACATATCTACCTGTTTCTCCATAATCTATTAAAAGCTGAGCTTATCAATGCCTGTTGACCCAATCTGGCACTATGAAGTTTCTGTCTTCATGTATTTCCACATCCTTTCTCTAACAATGAAGAATCTGCCACTTAGTGTTTCTAGTATGTTCACTTACTTTTTCAAATCCTCTTATAAATATCTCCTGACAAGGTGGGCTGCTTTGCAGGATCTATACCCACAAGTCCTGTCCAAGCAGATTGTTTTCTTGACTCCGAGGCCACTGAACAGCTGGCTGAGTCTTCTGAATTCACTCTGGCCTTCTGATGTTACAATAGAATAGTCACACTGGGATGAACCTAGAGCCTGTTATACGGAGTGAAGTAAGTCAGAAAGATAAAGATAAATATCCTATCCTAACACATATATATGGAATATATATATGGAAAAGGAAATGGCAACCCACTCCAGTACTCTTGCCTGGAAAATCCCATGGACAGAGGAGGCTACAATCCATGGGGTTGCGAAGAGTTGGACACGATTGAGTGACTTTACTTTCATTTTTCACTCCCATGCATTGGAGAAGGAAATGGCAACCCGCTCCAGTGTTCTTGCCTTGAGAATCCCAGGGACGGGGGAGCCTAGTGGGCTGCTGTCTATGGCGTCGCACAGAATCAGACACAACTGAAGTGACTTAGCAGCAGGTATATATATATATGGAATCTAGAAAACTAGTATCGATGAACATATTTTCAGGGAAGGAATGGACACACAGTAGAGAATGGACTTATGGACACAGTGGGAGAGGGAGAGAGCGGAACGGGTGGACAAAGCAGCGTCAACATATACACGCTCTCAGGTGTCAGATGGACAGCTGGTGAGAATGTAGCCCAGGGTGCCTGTCCGGTGCTCTGTGATAGCCTGGAGGGATGGGATGGGGGAGGGGAGGTGAATTCTGGAGGGAGGGCATGTATGTATAATTATGGCTGATTTGCCTTGATGTGTGGCAGAAGCCAACACAATATTGTAAAAATAAAAATAAATAGTAAAAAAAAAAGAAAGAAAGAAAAGCCACACTGACAGAGTTCCAGCAAGGCTCTCAGCTGGAGGAAGGGTCTATGAACTCATTTACTGAACCCTATGTTAAATATGAATCAGATACCGTAGTGTAAGTATCAAAACAGAAATGCTTTGATTCACAGTTCAGATTATATAAATTATAACACATGCTTTGCTTTTTTTTCAAAACATAAAAGTTGGAGAGTGAAAGATTTTAAATGGCAGGTTAGATTTTTAAGATGTTCCCTAATGTCTTAGTTCACAAGGAAGGAGGAAGGGTAGTTGAGAGGGGGAGGAAGAGAAGGAGGGGAGAGGGAAAGAGAGGGAGGGAGAGGGAGGGGAGGGGAGAGGCAGTGGAGAATCAGAGCTTCTGCATGTAGCTTGCTGCAGATGTTTAGTTAACACATGGTTTGAATCTCACAAGTTCACCAAGATGTTTAACAACAAGGGAGAAGTCAAGAACAGAACTGTGTAACCTGACTCATTTTGAGGCAGTTGTTGCTCTTGTTTAAACTGCTCACCTTTAGGCTTTGTTTTCCCCCAGCGCTTGTTTCTCTGAGGTGACACCATCATCTACCCGCCCCTCATCCCTCAAAACTGCAGTGGCTTCAAGGTACCTGCTCTTCCGGCCGCTCGCAGGTTCTGTTTGGCTGCGCCTCGTGTGAGGCCTGCTGTCTGGCCATTTTGCAGCTTATGGAGCCAGTCACCTTTGCTCATCTGTCCTGCCACCTTCATTCACGCTTCATTTTACTCATCCCCTCACTGAACTCCTAAAATGCCATGTGTCAATAGACATGCGCTTCAATTCTCTAACGAGGTAAATGCAAGGTTTACCTATCAATTCAGTGCTGACCTTTGAAGTTTAAACATAACAAGGACATTCTAGTTCTATAGGAAAAGAGTGGTTTAAAATATCTTAAAAAAACATTGTCCAATATAGACTTTTCTCTCTGTCTAAAGCATCATTCACTGCCCTTACTCCCCTGCCCTCTTAAGTAAAATATATGCTTCCTTTGAAAAGCACATATAAAATATCTTTGGCTTCAAAAAGAAATTAAAAGCAGCAGAGCATGCGGTCATGGTCTTAAGGCTTTGGATAGGCTTAAAAGTAGGTATTGTGAAGCAGACTATTTTTCGAACCAAGTTCATAGTACTGCATTTTCTCAAGGTGCTATCTGTTCGAATTTAAGATTCAAACCAAGTTCACAGTACTGAATTTCCTCAGATTTTATACATTCTTACATTTGAGGTGTCATCTGTTCCTTAGCACAAAATACGGAATTATTTGAGATTAAGCCATCTGATGTTTGGTGACAATGACAGAGTAAAGTGATTGTTCAAAATTTACCACAAATGATAAGAACTGGATTAAATTTGAAAATGAACAATTTAGGAGAACGAGAATATATCTAAAAGGTGACAGAAGCCAGAGATATGTTAAAATAGGAGGAAAGCTAAGAAGGTCAGAATATTACAGATATATTCAGATCATGAAAAAAGAACTGTTAACTGAGAATCCTATATATGGAAAGTTTCCTGTAAACAAACACTGAGAATATCTGGAGGCAGCAGATAGGATTTACAAGCAAATACCAAAAGTGGAGTGTGACACCAGAAGGCAGCTTGAATTCCAGGAGGCAGTGATGAGCACTGGAAATGGTCCGTATGTGGATAAACATAGCATTTTGTTAGTCAAATGTTTACCATTTCTTTTCTTAGTTTCCTTTAGAGAACATTATCTGTTGAAAGCAAAATTGTAAGGTGTTATTGAGAAATGAAGAGCATACATGTGACCACAGTGACATCAAACACAGAGCAGAGTAGAAAATGGAAATATGCAACTGGAAGGTTTCTCGGTTTTACTAAGAATAAGTCAGAATTAACTCTAAGTAGATTGGGATAAGTGTAGATACATATTTTAACTTCTGCGTTCTAAAAGTATATACTTACAGGCAAATTTAAAAAAATAATGCAAAGAAATATAGCGAGGCTGCACAAAGAGGAAATAAAGCAGAATACTAAAGAAACATCTGATTAACAGAAATGCAGGAAAAAAAGAACAAACAGCAACAAAAAAAGAAGGTCAAATGGTATATCAAACAATAGTTTTTATTACATATATAGACTACATACATGTTTTGACTTGTTAAATTAATATTTGTTAAGTGGATCTCATAGTGCCAGAAGAGAAGAAATTCAACAACAGAACACAAGAGAAACTGAAATACAGAAGTTTGTTCACTCAGAGGTTCTGGAGGAAGCATAGGACTATGTGTCTCAAGTACCCAAGAGAAAGAGGCAGGACCAAGCACAGACCTTTACTAGGGCCCAAGGGTGGACTGGTTTCAGGTTCCCAGGGCAGAAGTGGATTGGTCAATGTAATCCAAATGTGCAATCCTGCACATAGGCTTGCAGGAGCTGGAAGGCAGGAGAGACTGCTCATCACGAGGGCTGCTGGGGCAGTCCCATCGGGAACTCACATTTGCTTGTAGCCCCCGTGGCTGCTATCCACTGCGTACCCTTGCATAGGGGCTGATATCAGTTTAAAATGCAACACAGTAGTCATGTACAGATGTGAGAGCTGGACCGTAAAGAAGACCGAGCTCCAAAGAATTGATGCCTTTAAATTGTGGTGCTGGAAAAGACTCTTGAGAGTCCCTCGGACTACAAGGAGATAAAACCAGTCCATCCTAAAGGAAGTCAACCCTGAATATTTGTTGGAAGAACTGATGCTGAAGCTGAAGCTCCAATACTTAGACCACCTGATGTCAAGAGCCGATTCATTGGAAAAGATCCTGATGCTGGGAAAGATTGAGGCCAGGAGGAGAAGGGGGAGAGAGAGGATGAGATGGTTGGATAACATCATAAACTCAATGGACATGAATTTGAGCAAACTCCATGAGACCGTGAAGGACAGGGAAGCCTGGAGAGCTCCAGCCCATGGGGAAACAAAGAGTCGGATATGACTTAGCAACTGAACAGCAGCAACCATGGAATAACTCAAGCTCAGCTACACTCTTGACAACACTCAAAATGCTGTGATTTTTAGATTATTTATGAAAGCAAGAGTCAAGCCTATGTAGTCTAAAAGAAACAAGCTTTAAATATAAGATCCAAAGAGATAGAAACATCATTAAAAAAAAAAAAAAATGCTACATAGGCAGTAAGCCAAACAGAATTAGAAGAGTTATATTTCAATCAGGGAAAAAGTATACCTTTCTCAGTCTTTCCTAAAAAAGGTAAAAACTAGTCAAAACAATATCAGTAATGAAGATATAAAAGATCTAAATGACACTATTAACCATCTTTTAAGTCACTGACATCTACAAAAGACTATGTATCCAAAGTACAGAATACACATACATAGAAATTACGTTAGAAAAGATAGTTCTGAATTCAATTATTAAAGTTGTCTTTAAAGGAAACTAGAAAAACAAAGAGAAAATTTAACATTAAGTGGAAGGATAAATATAAAGATTATAAAAATAAAATAAAGCAGAGAAATAAAAAAATAAAAAACTATTCTTTAGAGAGATAAAAAAAAATCATACAAAAATGCTCAACATCATTAGTTATAGGAAAAAGAGCCTTTAAACTGTAAAGAAACACTACTATATACCCATTAGAGTGGCTAAAATGAAACATATTTATAATGTCAAGTGTTAGAAAATGGAACAACTGAAAGTCTCGCACACTGATGGATATTAAAAATATTACACCATGTGAAAGAAGTCACACACAGGAGTCCAGCCCACGCAATTCCCTTTATATGACATTTTTAAAACTGGGAACTTTTTATAGTGATGGAAAGCCAACCAGTGATTTCCTGGAGACTGAAGGCAGCGGGAAGAATTAAGGGCAACGTGCTCAAGGAAACTTTGGGGAGTGATAAAAGTGTTCTGTATTGTAATTGTGGCTGGAGTTTGTGGTTGTGTATGTCTATCAAAAGCATTGAATTCTAGCTGTTACATCCTGCAGTGTATTAAACATCACTGACACCTCAATACAGTTTGTTTCAAAAATAAATGGAAAACTAGGCAAATAAAAAGAAAAAAAATTGTCATGAGGAGGCTGGTTAACTTATTCTAGAGTCAAGTCACTGTAAGTGAAATATGTGCTATTGGGAGGAAGGTATGTAAGGGAATGGAGACAGGAACTGTGAAGCAGTGAATGCCTGCAGTGGGATCAGAAATTCCCCAGTCTACTCGACTTCCGCAGTGGCATGCTAACATAGGCGCTCTACTCATTTCGAAGACGAGAAAACTCTTCAGTAGCACTTAGTATAGGATGCCATAGGCTAGGAAGTGTCCAGGTCACTCAGACCTTAAAGATTGCCCTCTTTGTGACCTCTCACCTCTCTCTGCTCCGGGCTGCTCACTGTAATATTTTGTGAAAGTTTTAATGAAAATGGCTTGAAAAGACCTTATTTATTTTTATTAATAAACAATTTGGAGTAGCACAGATAGATGAATTTTAGAAAGCAAAGAATGGACTTCCCTGGTGGTCCAGTGGGTGAGAATCCACCTACTGATTCAGGGGAGACAGGTTCGATCCCTGACCTGGGAAGATCCCATAGGCCGCAGAACAACAAAGCCTGTGTGCCCAGCTGGAGCCTGCCCCCGAGAGTAGGCGCTCTACTCATTTCGAAGACGAGAAAACTCTTCAGTAGCACTTAGTATAGGATGCCATAGGCTAGGAAGTGTCCAGGTCACTCAGACCTTAAAGATTGCCCTCTTTGTGACCTCTCACCTCTCTCTGCTCCGGGCTGCTCACTGTAATATTTTGTGAAAGTTTTAATGAAAATGGCTTGAAAAGACCTTATTTATTTTTATTAATAAACAATTTGGAGTAGCACAGATAGATGAATTTTAGAAAGCAAAGAATGGACTTCCCTGGTGGTCCAGTGGGTGAGAATCCACCTACTGATTCAGGGGAGACAGGTTCGATCCCTGACCTGGGAAGATCCCATAGGCCGCAGAACAACAAAGCCTGTGTGCCCAGCTTGAGCCTGCCCCCGAGAGCCCAGGAGCTGCAGCCCCTGAAGGCCATGTGCCCAGAGCCTGTGTCCGCAGCGAGAGAAGGCCCCGCACTGAGAATCTCGCGTCCTGCAAGCGTGGCTAGCCCTCGCGCGTCCCAACTAGAGAAAGCCCATGTGCAGCAGCAAAGACAGCACGGCCAAAGGTCCAGCGCAACCAAAGATAAACAAATGAATAAAATTATAATAAAAAAAAGAAGCCAAGAACGAGCCCAGCCTTCATGTATTTTTCCTCATTATAAAAATCTGTTGTTGCTAATAGTGCTGTGCTGGTAAGTGTTTAAGCAACCAGTTTGGTAGAAAGGGAAGAAGAAAAACCTAATATGTTGAGCGTTTGATGATTTCCATCATACGAATGTTCTCAGCACGCCAATTCTAGAACGCAAATACCAAAACGGAAGGAAATGTGAGCCATGCCTTCTATCTTGGCTGGCGCAAACCGGCTCCAACGCACCACTGCTTTTAGCCTATGTAATAAACAGAATGGATCCGATTTGGTAAGTTCATTTTCCTTCACAGCTTTATCATTAATAGCGAATTTCTTTGGCAGGTGTTAAAATAAATTTAGCTTTGTACACTCATTAATAGAAGTGAAACTCATTATCAGGTTTGTGTTACTTACCAGAGGGAAACTTCCTGATGACAAGGTAAGCCAGTGCATGAACAATACAAGCGACTGCCGTCTCCAAACACAGCTCTTTGGGCGATGAGACGTCTATAGAAAGAGGTTCACCATGAATTTAGGGAAACACCTGGTTAGAGTCTCTGTCCGGCTTCATGTTAGAGGACGGTTTTGTGTCTAAGAAAAAACATCCTGAAGGAGAACATTTAATAAAAGTGAGCCAAGAAGAAAAAGATCTGCCCAAATCTCTATTGCTAGAAATGGAACAAAAAAGGAATTATAGAAGTTTGAGTTACTATCATAGGATTTTGATGGTGTTACGATAATTATTAAACCCTCTGTATGTTTAGATATTCTGTGATAAATTTAAACAGATTATTTTAGACATTCTGATTATGACCAACCTAGATAGCATATTCAAAAGCAGAGACATTACTTTGTCGACTAGCGTCTGTCTAGTCAAGGCTTTGGTTTTTCCAGTGGTCATGTATGGATGCGAGAGTTGGACTGTGAAGAAGGCTGAGCACCGAAGAATTGATGCTTTTGAACTGTGGTGTTGGAGAAGATTCTTGAGAGTCCCTTGGACTGCAAGGAGATCCAACCAGTCCATTCTGAAGGAGATCAGCCCTGGGATTTCTTTGGAGAGAATGATGCTAAAGCTGAAACTCCAGTACTTTGGCCACCTCATGAGAAGAGTTGACTCATTGGAAAAGACTCTGATGCTGGGAAGGATTGTGGGCAGGAGGAGAAGGGGACGACCGAGGATGAGATGGCTGGATGGCATCACTGACTCGATGGACGTGAGTCTGAATGAACTCCGTGAGTTGGTGATGGACAGGGAGGCCTGGCGTGCTGCGATTCATGGGGTCGCAAAGAGTCGGACACGACTGAGCAACTGAACTGAACTGAACTGAAGATACATTTGCTGATGTCATTAAGTCTTCTAGTGTAACTATAACTTCATGAAAAAATAGTTATTTAAAAGCCAGTAAGTTGGTTGTGGGCTAGAAAATGGGATGTGACAGACTACAGCACATGATACACATACATGAGAAGTATTAGAAAAAAGCACAAGAAAAACAATAACACACAAATCATCTCCTAAGCGCCAAAGATGGAACACAAAATGGAATATCAAAAGGATGTTTGGAATATGGAAACACTTGTGTGCCTGTGCGCTTCGGTTGTGTCCAGCTCTTTGTGGCTCTATGGACCGTAGCCTCCATCCTCCAAGGAATCTTCCCCATCCAGGGATCAAACCCGTGTTTCTTATGCCTATGGCATTGGCAGGTGGGTTCTTTACAACTAGTGCCACGTGGGAAGGCCATGGAAAGCCTTAAGAGAAGAGTAAAAAGAATTTTTGTGCTGACCTCTGACACACAGAGAAAGCTCCACAGAGCAAGTGAGGGATTCATGAAAAAATAGTTATTTAAAAGCCAGTAAGTTGGTTGTGGGCTAGAAAATGGGATGTGACAGACTACAGCACATGATACACATACATGAGAAGTATTAGAAAAAAGCACAAGAAAAACAATAACACACAAATCATCTCCTAAGCGCCAAAGATGGAACACAAAATGGAATATCAAAAGGATGTTTGGAATATGGAAACACTTGTGTGCCTGTGCGCTTCGGTTGTGTCCAGCTCTTTGTGGCTCTATGGACCGTAGCCTCCATCCTCCAAGGAATCTTCCCCATCCAGGGATCAAACCCGTGTTTCTTATGCCTATGGCATTGGCAGGTGGGTTCTTTACAACTAGTGCCACGTGGGAAGGCCATGGAAAGCCTTAAGAGAAGAGTAAAAAGAATTTTTGTGCTGACCTCTGACACACAGAGAAAGCTCCACAGAGCAAGTGAGGGTTACACTGAACTTTTAGCAACTTCCAGTAACTTGTAAGTGAAGTCACTCAGTCGTGTCCAACTCTTTGCGACCCCATGGACTGTAGCCCACCAGGCTCCTTCATCCATGGGATTCTCCAGGCAAGAGTACTGGAGTGGGTTGCCATTTCCTTCTCCAGGGGATCTTCCCGACACAGGGATCGAACCTGCATTGCAGGCAGCTGCTTTAACCTCTGAACCACCAGGGAAGCCCCCAGTAACTTGTGGTACAAAGCAAAGCAAAGTTCAGTTCAGTGCAGGTCAGTCGCTCAGTCCTGTCTGACTCTTTGCAACCCCAGCACGCCAGGCCTCCCTGTCCATTACCAACTCCCAGAGGAAAGTTACCCTTGATAAAATACTGCACTCTCAGAGTTAGTCTTCTCTAAGAATCAGTGCCTGATTGATTTGGTAATAAAATATATCTTATTTCCATTTGTTATTTTACTTAAAATGAATCTTTTATTTGAAACATCACTAAGAAAAGGAGGTGATCAGTTGAGAATGACTATATTCCTCCTTCCAGGTGAGGAGTATTTCACTCTATTGTCCATAGATTATTATACAAAACAACTTTAAGGAGGGCTGAGCAATAACCATAGATTTGCACAACCCTGGTATCTTCACTCATCACATGGTATTCTATGAGAAAATCACCCCTTTGAGAATGACCTCAACTACAGTGTGAATGAGGCTCTCTGGGGCCCTTCTATTGGGTGGGGTCCTGACAGAAATGGATTTCTTTATAATGAGCCCTTTGTAAGCAAATAGTCTTACAGTAGTCCCACAGTCTGGGTTCATCCAGAGAACCAATAGGAGCTTGTGTCCTGAGAAATTTAGGGCAAGGTATTTATACAAAATGGTGTCTGACTAGACAAGCTCAAAATCAGCAGGGCAGGCTTAATGGAAGGGCAGGTTGAAGCCGCAGTTTGCAGACAGAATTTCTTCTGGGAAACCTCATTTCTGCTCTTAAAGATATTCAATTGATTGAATCATGTCCACCCAGATTATTAGGCTAAATTTCCTTCACTTAAAGTCAACGGATTATGAACATTAATTACATCTACAAAATAACCTTCACAGCAACACCTGCATTAGGGTTTGATTGATAGACTGGGAACTATATCCAAGATGAGCCATAGAGCTCTCACAGGGATAGACAACTTCGGTCTTTATCTCTGTTGTTCTCTTCCTGCCTGTCTTACCTTTTTTGGTGTCCTAGCATTCAATGCCAAGTTTTGGGATTTATATCTCTATTTTATTAGGAAATATATTGTCACTTTCTTCTGCACTTGTTAAAAGCTCATATCATCTATGTCAATGCTCATTACAATTATGCAATATACAGGGCTTCGATTCTCTGTCCTTCACTTTCTAATTTGTTAGTTATGAATGGATGGACTTAAGAATCATTCAGAAAACTGTAAAAGAAATAGTGTTTCAGGCCATCTAAAATAGAAACTTCAAAATTGGTGGCAAGGAATGCACATTTTAAATAAAATGCTTCCTCCTGATGATTTTTATATATACGTATATAGTTAGTACTGATTAATGTTGTTATAATTTCACAGGTGTTGTCTGTATTCTCTCCTGAGTGCAGCTAAATAAAAAGCTTTAACACATCCCCCAATTTTTCTTGCTTTTTTTCCCTTTTGTTCATTTTTGGTAAAGTGAAAATGGGGTGCTTTTCAGAGCAACCCTTTGCTAGGAATTCAGCCTAAAAACATATTTTATTCAGTTCAGTTCAGTCGCTCAGTTGTGTTCGACTCTTTGTGACCCCATGAACTGCAGCATGTCAGGCCTCCCTGTCTATCACCAACTCCTGGAGTCCACCCAAACCCATGTCCATTGAGTTGGTGATGTCATCCAACCGTCTCATCCTCTGTTGTCCCCTTCTCCTCCTACCCTCAATCTTTGCCACCATCAGGGTCTTTCCAAATGAGTCAACTCTTCTCATGAGGTAGCCAAAGAATTGGAGTTTCAGCTTCAACATCATTCCTTCTAATGAACACCCAGGACTGACTTCCTTTAGGATGGACTGGTTAGATTTCCTTGCAGTCCAAGGGACTCTCAAGTGTCTTCTTCAACACCATAGTTCAAATGCATCAATTCTTCGGTGCTCAGCCTTCTTCACAGTCCAATTCTCACATTCATACATGACCACTGGAAAAACCATAGCCTTGACTAGACAGACCTTTGTTGACAAAGTAATATCTCTGCTTTTGAATATGCTATCTAGGTTGGTCATAACTTTCCTTTCAAAGAGTAAGCGTCTTTTAATTTCATGGCTACAGTCACCATCTGCAGTGATTTTGGAGCCCAGAAAAATAAAGTCAGCCACTGTTTCCACTGTTTCCCCATCTATTTCCCATGAGGTGATGGGACCAGATATCACGATCTTAGTTTTCTGAATGTTGAGCTTTAAGCCAACTTTTTCACTCTCCTTTTTCACGTTCATCAAGAGGCTCTTTAGTTCTTCACTTTCTGCCATAAAGATAGTGTCATCTGCATATCTGAGGTTGTTGATATTTCTCCCAGCAATCTTGATTCCAGCTTGTGCTTTTGAGTGCAGCACTTTAACAGCATCATCTTTCAGGATTTGAAATAGCTCAACTGGAATTCCATCACCTCCACTAGCTTTATTGAAGGATAATTGCTTTACAGAATTTTGCTGTTTTCTGTCAAACCTCAACATGAATCGGTCATAGGTATACATATATCCCCTTGCTTTTGAAGCTCCCTCCCACCTCACTCCCCATCCTACCCCTCTAGGTTGACACAGAGCCCCTCTTTGAGTTTCCTGAGACATACAGCAAATGCACGTTGCTGTCTATTTTACATACTGTAATGTACATTTCTATGTTACTCCCTCCGTGCATCTCACCCTCTCTTTTCCTCTCCCCATGTCCATAAGGCTATTCTCTAAGTCAACCTAAAAACAGGCATTTTAAAAAGAGATTGTTGTTCAGTAGCTAAATCATGTACAACTTTTTGCAGCCCCATGGACTGCAGCATGCCAGGCTTCCCTGCCCTTCTCTATCTCCCAGAGTTTGCTCAGACTCATGTCCATTGAGTCCATGACGCCATCCAACTGTCTTATCCTATGTTGTTCCCTTCTCCTGCCCTCAGTCTAGCATCTGGGTCTTTCCTAATGGCTTGGCTCTTTGCATAAGGTGGCTAAAGTATTGGAGTCAACACAAAACTGCATGTGAGACATCAATAAACACACATCTTGGCCTTCCATAGAGGCCCAGGAAAGTTCATTTCTCAATTTTTTGTGTGCTGTGTTCAAATTACACTCCCTCCAAATCTGCCAACCGATTTCCCAGTAGAGACAATATCCAAAGGGAAGAAGGTTCCAACTGTATTAAGTACTGAGGACTCTCTTTGAACTGTACCACGTGGAGATGAATCTGTTTTTCTCAGATTTTTGTTTTTGTCAGGATGTGCCAGAGAAACAGAACCAATAAGATATGCATGTGTGTGTGTGCACAAGGAGATTTATGGTAGGAATTGGCTCTTAAGGCTATGGGGGCCCCAAAGTCTCATGATCTGCTGTCTGCAAGCTGGAGAACCAGAAAAAAGCCTCTGATAAAGTTTCACTGCAAGACCGAAGGCTGGAGAGCCGGGCAGCCTCTGGCCTAAGTCTCAGCCCAAGGTAAAAGTCCTGAGAATCAAGCAGCGGCCGCTGTCAGGATCCTAAGGCATGAGAATCAAGGGCTCTAAGGTTTGTGGGCAGAAACATTGGAGGTCTCAGTTCAAAAAAGAGGAGGAAATTCATTCTTCAGGCCGCCAGAGGACTGGGTGATGCCCATCTGACTTCCTGAGGGTGAGTCACTTTACTCACCCTACTGAATCCAGGGCTCACCTCTGTGAGAAATGCCCTCCCAGACACGCCCAGCAACAATGTTTTCCAGCTAACGGAACACCCCTTAATCCAGTTAAATTGACATGTAAAAGTAACCAACACAATTGTTAATCCTTATCTTACACTTTCAGCAGTGTATAATTGGTCTCTATCGGGGCAAGACTTGACCTTTTCATAAAACAACTATAGATCAGAGTAGGAAAGGTCGGTGAGGCGGCAGCATCAGGCTGTGCATAGCAAAACAACTGGATCACGTCAAGGCCATCTTTTATCTTGATTCTGCAAATGTGTTTACTTCTATTTACACCTGTGGTTTAAATGTATAAGGTCTCACCTCAGATTTTCTTAAAAAAATATCGCCCCCCACCACCACACACACAATAATGTTTTCAAGCAGGGTTTCTTAAGACAAGTGATGTTTATATGCAAAACAATTCAGGAAAAGAAGTATGAAATTCTTTGCGGGGGAACTGCAGGGCAGTTAATGACTAGCTATTAATTAACACTCCCAGGACCCACCAGGTTACAATAGCTAAGGGTTATTATTTCTAGGAATAGCTAGTTTTAAGCATTAATTGCTATTATAAACTATTTTCTCTAATTCAAAAGGGACCACCGGTTACTACAGTAACAGATGATAATGACAATTTAGTCAATTGAGTGAGTTCTTTAATAATTTCAAAGAGTTAGACTTTACATGCTAAGTCATGAAAGATGTGACTAGTTTTATAAGAATAAAGATGAGGGACTAGAAGAGATGCTATCCCTACATTTGTAGAGAAACAAATTAACTTACTATCAAAAAGTGCTACGAAATGCACATGTCTGGCCATTCTAAAAGAAGAGGTTGGTGATGATAATGACGATGATTATGAAGATGATGGAAAAGGAAAGGGAAGCAGGGAAATGTTTCAAATGGAACCCATCATTTTGGTGTTAGCCTCACATATTAGCATGTAAATTGATTTTATTATTATTAGTCTTGACAGATATTGTTAGCCTTTTAATAGTTTAAATATTTAAGATGAAAAGACCAGAAACTCTTTTTGATCAATTTCATCATAAATAGAACTATAGAACTGTGTTTTGCATGGTTTAAGTTTTGGTGCATGCTTGCTCAATCATATCTGACTCGTTTGAGATCCCATGGACTGTCCCCATGGATTCTTCTGTCTATGGGATTTTCCGGGCAAGAATCCTAGAGTGGGTTGCCATTTCCTCCTCCAGGGGATCTTCCCCATCCAGGGATCAAACTTTATGTCTCCTGCATCTTCTTCATTGGCAGGTAGATTCTTAACTATTGAGTTATCTGGGGGGTCCAGATTAAGATACAGACTTTGCAAAAGAAAGTTGAGAAGGAAAGAAAAAATTAGAAATCAAAGTAACAGGAGGTATTTTGTTGCACTCCTCAAAAAGACCAGTTCCAAGTTGAAAATTATTCTTAGTCTTTCTAAATTTACTTATTGTACCACTGATAATGTCATTTGTGTATATATATATATATATATACACACACACATATATATATATATAATACTATCACTGATAGATCCAAGAAATTTGTGATGAGGAAATTTCTTATTTACCAGAAGCCTCTGTGTGTGTGTGTTTTATGGGAAAAGCTGAGAGTGAGACAGTCCAAGTTGAAAATTATTCTTAGTCTTTCTAAATTTACTTATTGTACCACTGATAATGTCATTTGTGTATATATATATATACACACACACATATATATATATAATACTATCACTGATAGATCCAAGAAATTTGTGATGAGGAAATTTCTTATTTACAAGAAGCCTCTGTGTGTGTGTGTTTTATGGGAAAAGCTGAGAGTGAGACAAGGAGAGAGAGAATTCACCATGGGTGGGCATCATGACGAAGGTATAGACAACCTTGGACAAGGAATAAATGCTAAGAAGCTGTGAGGCAAGATTTCAAAGAAGAAAAGATTTCAAAGGACATTAGGACCCTAGTGCCTAGGACACTCAGAAGGAAAGCATTCTTGAAAGTTACTCTTTGTAAAAGTACTTTCATTGATAAGTCTTGGCTTGAAACTGATAAGCCATGGCAAGCATATTCAACTGACAAAGATGAATGAATGGTTTCAGTGAAATAGCTCAGGTTTATTTGGGGATGTCCACCATGTATATTGCCATATGTAATGAAGTTATATCTTCGGAAAAATCAGAAGCTATCCCACTGATGTCCAAGTGAAAATATTTAAAACAATCCTTTATCTTTGATATGTTTGCATACATTCCGCCATCATCTCCTTGTCTCTAAAGTCCCAATGAGATATTCCTTAGATTAAAACTAATACAAAGCATTTTTCATATAAGCAAAGATGTGCTGTCTTTATATTTAGTTGTCACTTTATGTTCTTACTTCTTCAAATAAAAATTAATCCAATTTTATTTAAGCAATCACGGTAGTTTAAAAAAAAACTGTTCATCCTATAGAAGTAAGGCACTTTTTATGAATAAAGGTGAAATTTAGGAACGTTCTAGTGATATCCACCCCCCACTAAATCCTTAGTGAGTTCTCCATATTTATTTTATTTATTTTTTAAATTGAACTTTCTAGAACCATGCCCTTGCACAATTATCTCAAAATATAAACTAAGAATAATATACAAGGAGAAAAGACTGGAAATATAGAACTTGAAATTTTGATTGAAATTTTTACAGGGAGTTCAAACAGCTTTAAGATTAAGTCATAGAAATTATATTTTATACAAGTTAGTTCTTTCAATATAATTTCAACCGAAAGCATCTGACTTTTACTATTGATGGTTGAGGTAGGTGAGGCTGTTGTTGACAAAATAAAACAGAAAATAGACTTAGATTTACATAGTGTCTTTTGTTTTATTACATATCAGGTTTCAAAATAACTACTTCAAGTGCATGTTCTGTGCCTTGCAGCAATTTCCTGATAAGATAAAAATCTGGATGATAATTCACTATACTTGAGAAAAGATGAGACATGACAGAATATCAGTGATGACTGGACATTATAAGAAAAAAGCTATGATCCTTGTTGTGATCCTAGATTCAATATGAATCTCACTGGCAGGTTTTAATGTCTCACATTACACAGTACATGAAAAATGAGTATTGATGCTGACAAGAGGAAGTAAAACCACAAGCCAGTCTTCCCATTAAAATAAAGATTAATACAAACAAGCAAAGAACATTCAGACGCTTGGAAGTTTTAATTTTCACGGGATATTAATTTCCATAACACAATTCAGGACCTTTTCAAAAGTAAATTAGATTTTATTCAGCCTAGACGTACGCATTTAAATACATTTCTATCCTTACATAAAAGTTGTCAAGGTGGTGCTTCCTCTTGGAACTATTTGCATTATATGCTAAAGAAATAAAATTTCAGCTTTACATCTCAGACAGTATTTCATTCATTTGAACAGAGGGACTGTGAATTAGACCTCGGTTTGAGTCAGCAAATTAGGAAGTAAATGATGGAATGTTTCTTTAAGGAGTCTATTGTATCTTTGGAAGATAAACACACACACACACACATATATTTATTGCTAAATCGCTTAGTGGTTTCCGACTCTTTGCAAGCCTGTGAAGTGCAGCACTTCAGTCTTCTCTGACCTCCACTATCTTCCGGAGTTTGCTCAGATTCATGTCTATTAAGTTGACAATGCTATATATATTTATATATTTTGCATACAGACAGAAAGGGCTTCCCTGGTGGCTCAGTGGTAAAAGAGCTCATTTGCCAAACCAGGAGATGCTGGAGATACAGGTTTGATCCCTGGGTCAGAAAGATCCCCTGAAGAAGGAAATCCATTCCTGTGTTCTTGCCTGGGAAATCCCACAGACAGAGGAGCCTGGTGGACTATAGTTCATGGGGTTGCAAAGAATTAAATATGACTTGGCAACTAAGTCATATTTAACTTAATTAAGGAGATCCAATCAGTCCATCCTAAAAGAAATCAGTCCTGAATATTCATTGGAAGGACTGATGTTGAAGCTGAAATTCCAATACACTAGCCACCTGATGTGAAGAGCTGACTCATTTGAAAAGACCCTTATGCTGGGAAAGATTGAGGGCAGGAGGAGAAGGGGATGACAGAGGATGAGATGGTTGGATGGCATCACTGACTCAATGGACATGAGTTTGAGTAAGCTCCGGGAGCTGGTGATGGACAGGGAGGCCTGGTGTGCTGCAGTCCATGGGGTCGCAAAGAGTCAGACACAACTGAGCAACTGAAGTGAACTGAACTAGCAACTAGAACAGCAACAAAAATAAACAGAGAGAGAAGGTGTGTGTGCCTGGGTACCCAGAGAAAGTTGAGAAGAGAACTGTTCAACTTGTTGACGAGAGCACCAGAGTTGGTTTATCTTGGTGAAGTCAGTGTAGAAAATTTGGGATTTGGGAAATGCAGAATCAGAGGAGCAGTGAACTAAAGGTCTTCCTTCAAGAGGCATTGTCATATATGTGATATTTGTGGTATAACTGTAGCCCACCAGGCTCCTCTGTCCATGGGATTCTCCAGGCAAGGATTCTGGAGTGGGTTGCCATTTCCTTCTCCAGGGGATCCTCCCCATGCAAAGATTGAACCTAGGTCTCCTGCACTGCAGGTGGAGTCTTTACGACCTGAGCCACCAGGGAAGCCTTATCCTTGTGGTGAAGTGAAGTGAAGTTGCTCAGCCGGGTCCGACTCTGCGACCCCATGGACTGTAGCCTACCAGGCTCCTCTGTCCATGGGATTTTCCAGGCAACAGTACTGGAGTGGATTGCCATTTCCTTCTCCAGTGGATCTTCCCAACCCAGGCATGGAACCCAAGTCTCCTGCATTGTAGACAGATGCTTTACCATCTAAGCCACCAGGGAATACTTGTGGGAATAGCTCCAATTCAAACGATACCATCAGACAGAAGAGGTATTACAAGCAACACCGGTGAAGGCCCAACACTGTTCTTTGAATAAAGCCGTTTCGTTGGTCCTTCCTAACCCTACCTTGTAAAGTGAACTCACTGTTGGTCCTTAGTGGAGATATTTTTTTTTCCATTTGAGGAGTCTTTTCACTAATATCAATTGTTGTTACCGTGGCATTACAGGTACCATGCCTCTTAGCCATAACAACATGCTGTGCTCAGACGCTCACCTGTGTCTGACTCTGTGAGACCCCATGGACTGTAGCTCACCAGGCTCCTCTGTCTTTGGGTTTTCCCAGCAAGAATACTGAAGTAAGTTGCCACTTCTTCCTCCAGGGGATTTTCCAGCCCAGGGACTGGACCTCTGTCCCCAGCACCTCCTGCACTGGCAGACAGATTATTTTTACCACTGAGCCATCAGGAAATCATGCTACCTACCCGTAACAAAGTGTTTCCAAATATTAGTGGGTGCATTATTCTGGGACTGTACTAGTATTTTGGGCTTCCCATGTGGCTCAGTGCTAAAACAATCCACATGCCAAGAGCTGACTCATTTGAAAAGACCCTGATGCAGGGAAAGATTGAAGGCAGGGGGAGGAGGGAACGACAGAGGACGAGATGGTTGGATGGCATCACCGACTCAATGGACATGAGTTTGGGTAAACTCCAGGAGTTGGTGATGGACAGGGAGGCCTGGTGTGCTGCAGTTCATGGGGTCGCAAAGAGTCAGACATGACTGAGCGACTGAACTGAACTGAACTAATATTTTATTTAGTTACTTATTCAACAAGAACTTACAGCCTATTTCATGTCAGCAATGACCTGGACACTGGAGCAGTTTCTCTTTTACCTTGACAAACTGAATCATAATGGGAATTAAGACAGGGCAGGGACATGATCATAACACAATGTCACAAATACTGAAGCAATGAGGCAATGATGTATTACATATATTTATATAGGTGAGCATGCTTATATAAATATAATTAGATAAATACGAAGTGTTCTACAGCAGTGAGGTTACATATGGTCTACACCATAGACTCTACCGTTTCTTGAAAATATAACAAATAAGTGAAAGTGGAGTGAAGTTGCTCAGTTGTGTCCGACTCTTTGCGACCTGATGGACTTTAACCTATCAGGCTCCTCCATCCATGGGATTTTCCAGGCAAGAGTGCTGGAGTGGATTGCCATTTCCTTCTCCAGAGGATCTTCCCAAGGGATCGAACCCAGGTCTCCCGCATTGCAGGCAGGTGCTTTACCATCTGAGCAAGTGTATATATATATGAACAAGTTTCTAGAGCACTGTTACCCTCTAGATGCTGCCTCATTTCTCCATTCTCCTTCGTAGCAAAAGTCTTCCAAAATAGTGTCACTATTCCTTGTAACTGTTCTGACCTTGTTCCTTTCCTGACTTTCTCCAATTTGGAATTTTTAACAAACAAACTCCACTGACAGAATTCAAACGAGGTTTATCTTGGCAGATTCAATGGTTGCCTTTCTTTCCCCATCTTACTTCTCAGAGAATTTGAAAGAGCATCAATCTCTTTGAGATACTTCATTCTCTAGATTCATCAATATCACATTCTTACTGTGCTCCTCCTTCCTCGTGAACTTATCTTTCCCAGCCTCTTTTTAATTAACCCTCTGTCTTTGGCCCAAATCTGTAAAGCAGAGAAGTCTATATCCTGAGTCTTTTCTCAAAATTTCATCTTTTCTGATCTAATCCAGTCAAAATGCTTTAAAAGTACTCTCCATACAGTGTTCCTATACATTCATCTCTCACCCAAACTCTCCAACCTCATGGACTGTAGCCTGCCAGGCTCCTCTGTCCATGGGATTCTCCAGGCAAGAATACTGGAGTGGGTAGCCGTTCCCTTCTATAGTGGATCTTCCCTACCCAGGGATCAACCCCAGGTCTCCTGCATTGCAGGCAGATTCTTTACCATCTGAGTCACCAGGAAAGCCCCCTTACCTCCACACAGACTCCTTTATCCAACTGCCTGTTCAACATCATTCTTTAATAGGGAATATGGATGCCAAGAGTACCATATCTAAAGAAAAACTCTTTTTTCTTTAATTTTTTCTTCATTTCTTTTCCCTATATCAGTAAATAACATCTCATCTATTTTCTCAAATCAGACCACTAGGGAGAATGGATTATTTTTCCTTTTTCCATTACAGCTCATATCCAAGCTTCCAGAAAGCCAAGTCATTTCTACCTCTAATATAAATCCCAAATCAGAGAGCTACTAGTTTCTCATCATATTCAGTGATAAAACCCAAGGCCATGCCAACACATCTCTTGACTAAGAGATTTCTCAACCTCCTAAATTATATCTTTGCTTCACTCCCACCTACCTCTTCCACCATGCATGCTGCTAAGTCGCTTCGGTCATGTCTGACTCTGTGCGACCCCAGAGACGGCAACCCACCAGGCTCCCCCGTCCCTGGGATTTTCCAGGCAAGAGTACTGGAGTGGGGAGCCATTGCCTTCTCTGTCCACCATGCATAGTCTACTCTTTCTCCAAATAACATGTAAGTGATATTTTTTATCAAGGCAAATAAAGTAGTATTCACTCCCTTGCTTAAGATTCTCTAATGACTTGTAATTATATTTTTAACAAAACACCACAGCTCTGCAATAGCCTTTTATGATCTGGCCTGTCCTTTTGTCTCTGACTAAATCCCATCCAATCCATGCGTATCTTCCTGTCTGCTAACTCTCTAGATCTTTCTTTCTTTATATTTTTTCTATCTCTTAAACATGACATATGTGTATAAACCAAGGGCTTCTGAACTTTCTGGTTCTTCTGTGTCCAAGAGGACCTTTCCTTTGGATATTGGAATGAATGCATTCTTTTAACCAATTAGATCTCAGTTCAAATATTACCCCTTTAGGAAAATTTTCTCTAGTCTCACTAAACTAGTCTTCCATACATGTACCGACTAGTCACTATTAAATTGTGTTTTGTTTCTGTGTAATTGCAACTGGAACTAACTCTGCATATTTTCTAACTTTTCCACTAGAATGCAAAATTCATGAAGGGAAACACTTTGTCTTTTTTTAATTGATGTATTTGCTGTGCCTATAAAAGTGCTTATACACAGCTGATGTTCAGTGAATTTTTTGGTTTTGCTGAATAAAAGACTTGGGTGTATGTGGTAGATTCCCTTATTCAGAGAGACAGGAGTAGATACACAGTGTGCCTTGCTGCCTCCTGAGAAACCTGTATGCAGGTCAAGAATCAACAGTTAGAACCAGACATGGAACAACAGACTGGTTCCAAACTAGGAAAGGAGTACATCAGGCTGTATATTGTCACCCTGCTTATTTAACTTATATGCAGAGTACATCATGAGAAATGCTGGGCTGGATGAAGCACAAGCTGGAATCAAGATTGCCAGGAGAAATATCAATAACCTCAGATTTACAGAAGATACAACCTTTATGGCAGAAAGCGAAGAACTAAAGAGCCTCTTGATGAAAGTGAAAGAGGTGAACAAGTAGGCTTAAAGCTCAACATTCAGAAAACTAAGATCATGGCATCTGGTCCCACCATTTCATGGCAAATAGATGGGGAAACAATGGAAACAGTGAGAGACTTTATTTTTTAGGGCTCAAAAATCATTGCAGATGGTGACTGCAACCATGAAATTACAAGACATTTGCACCTTGGAAGAAAACCTGTGACCAACCTAGACAGTGTATTAAAAAGCAGAGACATTACTTTGCCAATAAAGGTCCATCTATTCAAAGCTATGGTTTTCCAGTAGTCCTGTATGGATGTGAGAGTTGGACTATAAAGAAAACTGAGCACTGAAGAATTAATGCTTATAAACTATGGTGTTGGAGAAGACTCCTGAGAGTCCCTCGGACTGCAAGGAGATCCAACCAGTCCATCCTAAGGAGATCAGTCCTGAATAATCATTGGAAGGGCTGATGCTGAAGCTGAAACTCCAATACTTTTGATACCTGATGTGAAGAACTGACTCATTAGAAAAGACCCTCATGCTGGGAAAGATTGAAGGCAGAAGGAGAAGGGGATGACAGAGGATGAGATGGTTTGATGGCATTACCGACTCAATGGATGTGAATCTGAGTAAGCTCTGGGAGCTGGTGATGGGCAGGGAGGCCTGGTGTGCTGCAGTCCATGGGGTCGCAAAGAGTCAGACACGACTGAGCGACTGAATGAACTGAACTGTGTCTCGCTGGGTCACGGCTGTTGCCCATCTTCATCCCTCTTCAGTGTTGTCACTGATGTGAAAGCTTGCCTGCTTTTTAATCATATTTATCAACTGACACATATAGGTTCATCTTCTAATTTACTCTAATTTCTCTTAAGCAATTCATTATGAATTTATAATGCATTCAAGAGGAATGTCTGTCTTTCTTCTCTCTCTTTTTTTTTTAACTTGGAGAATGAATAGTTTGTGAACAGAAAAGAGAGAGGGAGCAGCTTTCTCTAAGTCCTAATACGGTTTTAGCGATTCAAAATACCATATCCTGTATTTCAAATTCTAGCCTCTTCTGAGCTAGAAGTTCAGTTCTAGCTGAACATTAGCTTTGTCAGATATGATCTTAGGCAACATGTATTTTCTACACGACTTGAGCTGAATATTTCAAAAATCTCCAATAAATTCCAAAATTGGTGTTTATTCAGGAGGATAAACAGGGAATACTTGCTTGGTGTCAATCTCTTAGCAAACTGTTTGGATTTTGGTTTGAAAAGCTAGATTGCATCATTGCAGTAAAAACCTTCAGGCTAGATTTCCTTTTCTCATTGCATTTCCAGTCACTAGTGAATGTGTGAAAGTGCAACAGGGTAGCAGCTAACCTGGGGGAGTCTACGCACCTTCAACTCACCATGTTGTTTTGCTACTCTAAGCGGCCTATACATTGTAATGGCCCACGACTTTTCTTTTCCTTCTTTTCACATTCAACTTAACAAACCACTCACCCTCAAAAGAACTGTACTGAAGAAGCCAGAGCAATGTTTCTTTAAAAGAAAATGCTTAGGTTCCTGCAACAGACTGCTTGTTAACTTTTTCTGATTTCTTATTGTTCTTCATGCATATATACTGTGGATAGAATGATGTGAATAGATTTTAATGGGAAAAATACATGAAATTACCACTCAAAAAGTACAAAGGCAAAGTACAATTCAGGTTAGAAATCATAATCCAAAGAATTAGAGCTTGTGACTAAACAGTTGTGTTTCTAAATAAAGATATAAACAGTGGTTTGATATATGCATTTAATTAAGGTTGTGTTTATTTATTTTTACTTTTTAATTAGTTGACTAAAACCATTTAAATTATATCAAGTTAAGATTTTAATTCAAATAATTATTGTTTTTTCATAATGTGAAAAGATCACATCCTTGATTGAAATGGCATCAGAAAATACCATGAAATCTTGTTTTGTTAGTTCTTTTTAAATAACAATGTTAGATAGTCAAGGCTCACGGTCCTTCAAAACAGTTTTTTAAGTTATCCAAAAGAAATAAGAAACTTTTTTTTTTTTAGGAGTGGAAAAACACAGTCATGTTCGAGAATAAAAGCTTTCATAATATATGTATGTATCCACACCAGGTTCCCAGGTTTTCATGTTCACAAACCTTCACTAATGTTGAAGGTTTGTCTATATTTTAATGAGCATCTACACTAGTAGACATAACCATAAAACGCTGCTACATCTTCATTGCTAGTGTTTTGTCTATAAATGGCATTTAAACAATTGTTCATCATATATTCTTTTTCTGGATGTATATTTCCTTACTGGACAGATTTAATTTGAGTTCATAGTCTCATTTTCTTCAACCAAAATCTACCTGATGCTTAGCTGATCTCATCCTAAATTTGGATATTTCTGTTCAGGCTGTGAAAATTTGGCATATTTTAGGCAACATTTTGTTTCTGTTATGTGGCGATATCATTGTACTGAAAAAAAGGTGGCTTTGCATTAAAAAAAAAAAGTAAGTAGAACAAAGAAATAATGCTGAAAAGAGTTACAGGAATTATAACAAGAGGTGGGGAAATCTTTCAGATATTTTCATCATAGCCTCAAAAAGAAAAAATAAAAAGAATGCAATTTTTGTTAAGTGAGGAGAGGTCCCTGTCACTTAACAGTAAAGAGTTATTTAAAAGGTTCTTTTTATTTTTCAACCCAATACAAACAAATTATACTAGAAACAGATTTTTAGAAAGTCACAATTCTGCCTTAAGGGCTAAAAAAAAATTACAAAATACCTAAGAAAGGGTACATTTTCTGTGAGCATTTGTTAAAGTATATTTTAATGAAACCGAAGCTAGAAACTAGGCTCACAGCAGGATTAAGGAAACATTTTGTTTTATTGAGTTTTGCTTTATTGCACTTCACAGATAATCATGTTTTTTACAAATTGGAGATTTGTTCCAACCCTTTTTTGAACAAGTCTATTGATGCCATTTTTCTAACACTGTTTGCTCAGTTTGTGTCTTTGTATCAAGTTTTGATAATTCTCACAAGGTTTCAATTTGATTATATGATGATTTTTTTTTTTTTAATGGTGAAATGTGAACAGAGATCTCCTATGTTACCATTGGAATTGTTTCAGAATGACATCAATCATGCCCATGTGAGATTACAAAATTAATAAATGTGTGTGTTCAGATTCTGGCCTTCCTATTCCTGGAGACACAGCAATATTGAACTCTGGTCAATTAACAGTCCCCAGGGACTCAGCAGGTAAAGAATCTGCCTGCAATGTAGGGGACACAGGAGATGCAGGGTTGCTCCCTGGGTTGGGAAGATCCCCTGGGAGGAGAAAATGACAACCCACTCCAGTATTCTTGCCTAGGAAATCCCACAGATGGAGGAACCTGGTGGGCTATGGTCCATGGGGTCCCGAAGAATCGGACACGACTGAGTGAGCACGTGAGTACCCAGCAATCCCTCCATGGTCTCTAAGTGTTCAAGAGAAAGAGAGACTCCTGCCTCTCATTTTAAATTTAGAGCAAGAAATGAGCAAATTTAATGAGGAAGGCAAGTCAAAAGTCAAAAAAGGCTGAAAGCAAGTTCGTTAGCAAAGTTCTGAACATAAAGGAAAATCCTTGAAGGAAAATTGAAGGTGCTACTCTAGTGAACACAGAAATGGCAAGAAATCAGGAGTCACACTGCTGATGTGGATGTGGGGACGGTTTTAGTGGTCTGGAGAGATCAAACCAGGTACGAACATGCCTGCGTGTTCAGTCGCCTCTGATTCTTTGCGACCCCATAGATTGTAGCCCCCGAGGCTCGGCTGTCCATAGAATTTTCTAGGCAAGAATACTGAAGTAGGTTGCCATGCCCTCCTCCAGGGGATCTTCCCGACCCAGGGACTGAACCCATGTGTCTTGCATCTCCTGCACTTGCAGGCAGATTCCCACCGCACCACCTGGGAAGCCCCAAATCAGTTACAACACTCCCTTCAGACAAAGACTAATTTAGAGGCAGACCCTAACTCCCTTCACTTCTGTGAAGGGCCAGAGAGGTGAGGAAGCTGGAGAAGGAACACTGGAAGTTCGCAGAGGTTGATTCTTGAGGTTTAAGGAAAGAAGTAACCTCCATAACATAAAAGTGCAAAACACACCAGCAAGTGATGACCTAGAAGGCGCAGCAAGTTATCCAGAAGATTGAACTAAGATACTTTACGAGGTGGCTACACTCGACAGCAGATTTTCAATGCAGATGAAACAGCCTGCTAATATCAGAAGATGCGATCTAGAGCTTTCATAGCTAGGAAGGAGAGGTCAGGGCGTGGCTTCACAGGTTCAAAGGACAGATTGATCTTTAGGAGGGATTAATGCAACTGGTAGGTTAGGTGGTCTGGTATTCCCATCTTTTTCAGAATTTTCCACAGTTTATTGTGATCCACACAGTCAAAGGCTTTGGCATAGTCAATAAAGCAGAAGTAGATGTTTTTCTGGAACTCTCTTGCTTTTTCCATGATCCAGTGGATGTTGGCAATTTGATCTCTGGTTCCTCTGCCTTTTCTAAAGCCAGCTTGAACATCAGGGAGTTCACGGTTCACATATTGCTGAAGCCTGGCTTGGAGGATTTTGAGCATTACTTTACTAGCATGTGAGATGAGTGCAGTTGTGCAGTAGTTGGAGCATTCTTTGGCATTGCCTTTCTTTGGAATTGGAATGAAAACTGACCTTTTCCAGTCCTGTGGCCACTGCTGAGTTTTCCAAATTTGCTGGCAGATTGAGTGCAGCACTTTCACAGCATCATCTTTCAGGATTTGAAACAGCTCAACTGGAATTCCATCACCTCCACTAGCTTTGTTCATGTGCATTAGTGTGAACATTCTTTGGCATTGCCTTTCTTTGGGATTGGAATGAAAACTGACCTATCCCAGTCCTGTGGCCACTGCTGAGTTTTCCAAATTTGCTGGCATATTGAGTGCAGCACTTTCACAGCATCATCTTTCAGGATTTGAAACAGCTCAACTGGAATTCCATCACCTCCACTAGCTTTGTTCGTAGTGATGCTTTCTAAGGCCCACTTGACTTCACACTCCAGGATGTCTGGCTCTAGATGAGTGATCACACCATCGTGATTATCTGGGTCATGAAGATCTTTTCTGTACAGTTCTTCTGTGTATTCTTGCCACCTCTTCTTAATGTCTTCTGCTTCTGTTAGGTCCATACCATTTCTGTCCTTTATCGAGCCCATCTTTGCATGAAATGTTCCCTTGGTATCTCTAATTTTCTTGAAGAGATCTCTAGTCTTTCCCATTCTGTTCTTTTCCTCTATTTTTTTGCATTGATAGCTGAAGAAGGCTTTCTTATCTCTTCTTGCTATTCTTTGGAACTCTGCATTCAGATGCTTATATCTTTCCTTTTCTCCTTTGCTTTTTGCTTCTCTTTTCTCACAGCTGTTTGTAAGGCCTCCCCAGACATGCACTTGGAGGAGCAAATAAGCCAAACCTATTGCGCAAACCTGGCCATACAGGTCCTCTCTTTCTTAAACTTCTTCCTCTTTGCACATGATCAAGGGGCAGGGATACACCAAGAAGAAGGAGGCTCTGCTTACTTCTTTACCAGAGAGCTCTACATTGGGATATGGGCACCTGGGCCCTCCTAACACGGAGGCATCTTGTTTCACAACCTGTGATTTCTTTCCATCCTTAGTTTCCTTGGAGCCTAACAGGAGGGTGATCTGGCAGTGGCAGCAAGGTAGGGCTTGTGCATTGCTGAATCCTTGCCTGTAATGCAGTATCAAAACCTCATCCTAATAACCAAACATGGGTAGAGAGTGAAAAAAGAGTAATCAAAATGTAAAATGCACAAAAGCAGAAGCCAATTCCTCTTCATATCTCTATGTGGAAGGAAAAGAACAGCAGCTTTAGAATTACAATATATGATTTCTTTCTCTACCAGGATAGATTGTAGAATGTGGAGTTTGAAGACCTTGGGCAAGTCAGCTCATCACTTTTCTGTGACTCCACTTTCCTGAATGTTAAAAGGGGAGTTTTCCTTAATCCTGTCCATCTGTGAATCCATAAGTCTCTGCTCTCAGTCACTTTCCAAGCTATTTACACCTTCAGTTTCCAAGCAGAACATATGCATTTGGATGGGCACCTACAGGCGATGCGAGAAGGATGAGGGTGGCTCTGTGGCTCCTGGAAATCACCACAGCTGCCACTGGGGCTCAGCTCTCTCTCTTTGGGAAGTGGAGGATGAAATTCTCCGGGATCAGCTGCTCCTTGGGGAAATCCAGCTGCCGGTGATGAGAAACAGCCTTGGTCTTACTCTAGGTGAGATAAGAGTAGCTCTGCTCAGGCCTGGAATAACATGGGTGCCCCAAATTCCGCTCAGGCTGAGTAGGAATGAGGAGTACAGCAAGCAAGCCTTATTCTATCCCATTGAAACTGGGGCACAGAAGGGCTTCATTTTACAAACAGCTATATAAAGAACCTGAATGAAGCCACCCCGATGTTTAGAACTAATTGCATTGATGATTCTTTGTATGATTCACTGGGGGTGGGAGGGAAAGAGGGGCTTCGGGCAGAAGCTTTCAGTGTTGTCTCGTTGCATGCCATTTTCCTACAACTAATTTCAACCTGACTTTTTTGAGATAAATTGATATATAAAGTTATACTCATTTCAGTTATACAACACAATGATTTGAAATATGTACCTATTGTGAAATAATCACCGTAATAAGTCTAGTTAACATCCATCACTAGACATTTTTCTTTCTTGTGATGAGAACTTTTAAGATTTATCATTTTATCAACTTCCAAATATACAACACAATATTATTAACTCTAATCACAATGCTATAATTAATTACATCCCCTGCTGCTACGTGCATGCTCAGTCATGTCCGACTCTGTGACTCCATGGACTATAGCCTGCCAGACTTTTCTGTCCATGGGATTCTCCGGGAAAGAATACTAGAATGTGTTGCCATTTCCTTCTCTAGGGGATCTTGCCAACCCAGGGATTGAACCTGCATCTCTTTTGTCTCCCGCATTGGCAGGCAGATTCTTTACCACTCTACCACCTGGGACATTATCAGTTATATCCCCAGGACTTATTTTTCTTACAATAAAATTTTACACCTTTTGACTCCCTTCCTCCATTTCTTCCACCCTCCACCCCCTGGCTCCTGCCTCTAATAATCACCAATCTGTTCTCAGTATCTATGAATTTGCAGAGGGTGTTTTTGTTTTAGAGTCGACGTGTAAGTGAGATTCATAAAGTATTTGTCATTCTCTGTCTGGTTTGTTTTAGCATAATGCCCTCAAGGTGCATCCAAGTTGTTGCAAATGGCAGGATTTCCTTCTTTTTATGGCTTATTATCCTCACACTGACTTCTGAAATAACAGTATCATATTTCTGACATGTTCTTCCACTCCCAGCCTCTGCTGGACACACACTACCTGTACACTACACCAGGCATGTCAGCCACAGCACCTCCCTGTCCATAGTTTCTCCAGTGGGAGACTGTCTCCCTGCTAAAGGAGCAGTTTAGGTGGCCTTTGCATCACGTGAGTTCACTTTCTTTTCCTTCAGTTGCCAATGACTGCTAAGACGGTGGTCAGATTCTCACTCTCAGGAATTCAAACTGGGAGGAAAGAAGAAAAGATAGGTCCTATCAAGAACTGAATTAGAAAGGATTAATAGTGGAAAAGAATAAGTAGGGGTTGAAACCATATGAGGTCAAAGTTAGAAGAAAGCAGATACTATGAGGGAAGAGAAACTTTAAGGTAGACAACAAAATAATAGAAAAAGTGTGTTCGTGATGTGAGGCGAGAACAGTAGAGTCACGTTTCTGGAGCGCGAGAGTGGCCACCTGCTGCTGTTGGTCCCAGGGCTGGTTTATATGCAACCCCTGTTCCTGGAGGCCTGAATGTTCAATGACTTCTGGTCTTGGTTTCTTTTTTTTCTTCCTTTTAAAAAATATTTATTTATTCATTTATTTGGCTATGCTGGGTCTTGGTTGTGGCACATGGGGTCTATCAGCTTCGTTGCAGTATTCGGGAACATTAGTTGTGGCATGCGGGATCTAGTTTCCCAACCAAGGATCAAACCTGGGCCGCCTGCATTGGGAGTGTGGTCTTAACCGCTGGGATCACCAGACAGGTCTGAGGTCTTGGTTTCCTTTAGCGCACCATGTACCTCCTGACTTTAAAATTCACATTGTACAAAGTACTGAATACCTGAACACCTTTTTTTTTTTTTTTTTTTTAGCAGTAATGTATTTTTAATTAAGATATGCATATTGTTTTTTAGACATACTATTGCACACTTGATAGACTACAAGATAGTATAAAAATGACTTTTGTATGCACTGGGAACCCAGAACTTCATAGGCTCACTTTGGTGTAATGCTCACTTTGTTGACGTGGTCGTGAACCAAGCCCACAGTGTGCTAGCTCTGCCTGTAATTGAAATTGCAAAATGACCACTGCTCTCAGTCTTTCTTTGGAAAACTGGTAACCCCTTACAGGAAGAGAAGACCTAGTTCCTCCCAAGCAGAGCTGAGGCCCGTTGCCTTAGTGCCTCCCTGGGCTCGACGGCCTCTGGTCTCAGAGCCCTCTCCTGTGTCTCGCCTGTCACCGCTGGCGCCGCCTTGCTAGAGCGCGGACATGCTCCCCTCACAGCTTGCCTCGGAAGCTTTAGTGGTTCACCAGAACCTCCAGGGTGGACTCCCAACTCGTGAAATCCAGCCCTTCTAAAACACAACCTACTCCCTACTTTTAAAGCTACATTGTTCTCAACAAAGCCCGTGTATGCGCATGCTCACGCATCCCGGCCTGGACACCCAGCCGCCCCCCAGCACTGCCCCCCAGCACTGCATCTCTCCCTGCCAGGTCCACCCGCCCCCTTGAGTCTGTCTCAGCAGCACACCTCACCTGGCTCCATGCCCTGCTCTCATCCCTCCCCTCTGAAGTCCTTGCTTCGGAGAAGAAGTCTGTTTATCTCCGTTCTGGGTTGTGTGTGTGTGTGTGGGGGGGGGTGGTTGGGGTTTTTTTGGGGGTACTGTTTGCCCCTCTGTTGTGCTGTTCATTAGACACCTATGTGTTAGGATTATCATGGGGCGGATCTGTCTGGTTTGTGAAGGAGCCGTTGATTCGAGCACTCACTCATGCCATATACCAAGATACAAAGCTAAACAAAACGGGACTTGCAGTTTAATAGAAAAAAGCAGATGGGACTGGTCCTGCCAGATTGGGGGCTGTGGGAGGGCAGGGCAGGGCCCATTGGAGCAGCTCACACACAGTTGTCCTCCTCTCCACAGGGTGTGTGCGCCCCACACAGCTCCTAGCTCTCAGTGGCTGCTCCATGCATTTTGAGCTGTCTCTTATACACATCTAGATGTGTATAAGAGACAGCTCCAGGACACCGAGTGCTAAGAACTCTAGCATGGATGCTCGGTGATGACTCCTGTTCTCTGAACAAAATGCTGAGAACATTCACTGTGTCCTGGAGAGCCCTTCCATGTGAGATGATGGCCAAATATATCACTCTCACAATGTCTGCTACCACTTAAGCATCTGTTCTGTGCCAGAAACTATACTTGGCATTGAATAACCATTGTCTCGTCACTTAATCACAACCACCTCCTCTAAAATTGGTGTTATCAACCCTGTATACAGCTAAGAAAATGCTGGCTCAGAGAGCATACATGACATCAGTTGGCAAATGGTGAAGGCAAGATTTGAACTTAGGGCTGCCTGACTCCAAAACTCAAGTCCTTCTCACTCTGCTGTGACACCTTCCTAAGGAGCGCTGTTAAATCCAGCTTCTCTAGAAACTGAATTCAGCTTCCCACACAGCACAGAGTTTCAGGTGGGTTTGATTTTGATAGCTTTAAGGAAGGCAGGGATTCTGCAGTTCATAGGTCCCCATCGCTGTCTATTACCTTATATCCAGAGCTCTTCACTCCTTTATAAGGTTATTTTCTTGGTCCCAAAGGCAGTGGTGCTTTCAGCCTCGGTGAGTGAAGCACACTAATGTGTAAGTACAATTTCTTATGCAGAGTACCCTATTTCAGACTTCTCTGAGCCAGCCTCCAAGTAGCTAATAGTGTTCTCCCTGAGAATGATTCCCAGCAGCTTTGATCTCCACATATCCCCAGTGGAACTCTTTCTCTTTCTCTCCACATTCCTCCTTCTTTGTTCCCTAGCTAATGACTAGCGTGGTCCCTGAAACTCCTTTGCTCCCCGAAGCTCCTTTGCTCCCAGACTCAAATAATCCAGAATTTTATTGATTATACCTCTTCAGGATTTATACCACTTCTCCTGCTTTCCATTCCCACCATTAAGGCTCTCTTCCCACCCCACTCCCCCTTGCCCAGAGTCGAAATTGCCTTACCTCTCATCTTGCCCCATTCAATTTCTCCTGCTGACTCATTCTAGGCTTAATAGTTTTTAATGGGGTAGCTATTTTATTTTTAAGTTTAACTAATCAATTTTATTGCAATAAGTGGTTAAAACTGTAAATTCTCCTTGGATAATACTTTGTTTTAAAAAATTGAAGTAGAGTTGTTTTACAACGTTGTGTTAGTTTCAAGTGTATAGCAAAGTGGTTAGTAAAAGTGAATATATTTGAAAAAGATATATTCATATATTCATATGAAATATGAATATATATTCATATATGAAAAAGATATAAAAAGGACATATTCTTTTTCATAATATATTATAAAATATTGAGTATAGTTGCCTATGATATACAGTAGGTCTTTATTTTTTATCTATTTTATATATAGTAATGTATATGGGTTACTCTGAAATTCCCAATATATTTTTAAATTTTTATTTTTTTACTTTTGGCTGTGCTGGGTCTCTGCTGTTGTGCAGGCTTTTCTCTAGTTGTGAAGAGTGGGGCTTACTCTCTAGCTGCTGTGCATGGGCTTCTCACTGCAGTTGCTTCCTTGTTGAGGCTCCCAGGCTCTAGAGCACAGGCTCAATAGTTGTGATGCGTGGGCTTAGTTGCTTTGTGGTGGGTGGGATCTTCTTGTGTCTCCTGCATTGGCAGGCAGATTCTTTACTACTGAGTCACCAGGGAAGCCCCCCTAATATTTAAAATTCATACTTGATCCTGTCACTCTGGGCTCAGAATCCCTCCTTGGCTCCTATATTAGCTATCTCTTGCTGCATACCAGATTATCTCACAGTTTCTGTGGGTCAGGAATCTGGGTGCTGCTCAGCTGGCTCAGGGTCTCTTAAAACTGCAGTGAAAGTATTGGCTAGACCTGTTTCATCTCAGGATTCAGTTGGGAGGATTTGCTTCCAAGCTCACTCATTTGGTTTTTGGAGCCTCGAGTCCTTTCCAGTGTTGGCCAGAGAAGGTCATTTCCTTGCCATGTGGCCTTTTCCACAGGCCACTCACAATGTGACTGCCGGCTTCCCTCACAGTGAGATCTCCGAGAGAGACAGAGACCGTGATGGCAGAAGCCATAGTCTTTGTAACCTAAACTCGGAAGTGACTCCATCACTACTTTTGGGGTTGCTTAACCCAGTCCGCACTCAAGGGAGGGAATTATTCTGAGTGTGAATACCAGGAGGTGGTGATCCCTCCGTGTTAGAGGCTGCTCACCACCACTTGCGCTCTCCTGAAGCTGTAGTTTGGCTCTGCTCTTATGGAGTTGCAAAGAAATGAGGTTCTAATATTCCCAACCAATATATATCAGCTTCCGTGGGAGCAGGTGGACTTCATGAATTTGTTTCATTCATGTTTTCTGGTGTATTTTTATTGAACAAAGTGCTTCTAGCTGAAAAGTCTTAAAAAACTACTGGTTTAGGAGACTCTGTCTAAACTTTGTAGGGCTTTTCATGATCTGTCCCTCCTGCCTGTTCCACTCCTCATCTGACTGGCCTGTTAGGCCAGCATTACTTTCAAGCAAGACAGACTTACAGAGTGGCCCTTTGCCTCTCTTGCCTGCATGCATGCTGGGCTCTTTTCCATCATACCCCAGCCCAGGCTGACTGCATTGCCAGGGCTAACTCATCCTTTCCATGAAATATTTTTTGCTCCAGGCGGATTTTTCTGTTTCCCCCTCATTCTTTTACTGTGCTTTGTTTAACCCCCATAGACAAAGCAATTATCTTTTGTATTCTTATGGTTGGTTGATGTTTACCTTCTAAATTTTCTCCAGCATCTAACCCAGAGCCTGGCACACAGAAGATGCTCAATGGCTGTTTGTGGAGCGAATAAATAAGCCCGGCACTGGATGCTGGACGCTGCCTACATGCCTGGGGCCCTGGGTGTGGACGGAGTGCTGACTGCAGCCCAGCATCTTCAAGGGCTGCATGTGGCACCTTGACTGTGTCATTTATAATCCATGAGTCAGTCATTGTATTCCAGATTGCTCTTCACTGTCATTTTAGCCTTTAGCTGCTTACTGAAATGAGCTAATTAAAGCGGAATTATTTTAATTGCTAATCATCAAGAAAAAAGTTTTTTGTTTTTTTTTTAAATGGAAATGGCAAACTGTGTGTGTTATCCTACCATTAAAAGAAGCCAGGATGTTCTTGTTTCAAAATTATGATGGGTTTGCTGCTTCCAGAAGTGAGTGTGGACCAGTGGGGCGTAAAGAAAGGTTATGCTGTGTGGAGCACAAAATTGACCTAGATCCCACTTCCATTAGTGTCACATCACATTACTCAGGAAAAGTCCAGTGGTTATTGAGCTTGAACATTGAGGGTGTGTACAGATGCCCACTGGGGGCTGACGGCTTGGCACATTAATCATAGGCCTTTTGCCCTCCTCTTTTATGTTCAGAATCTACTCTGGAGGTTATTTTTCCATAAAAAGTTTTTCATAGATAAAGATATTTCTCTAGCTGATAAGACAAATTGGGACAAAACTTGGTGTATCCCTTTAAAAGGCAGCTAAGGGATGGAATGGTGAATTTTGAAAATCATACGAAGATGATCCACAAATATCTACCACTTCCACTGCTTCAAAAAGACTACAGGAACTGCTGTTCTGAATTGCTCAGGGTGTTACAAAATGGAACTTGGGTGTGCTTTACTAACGCAAAGCGAAGCCAACCTACTGTCATTGGGTTGTGGTGAAGGCAAGCACAAGGTGCCAAGCATGACAAACGGGCAGCTGATGACCTGAATTCCTGGATGGCTCTTAAGGAAGGGCTTTAAAAGGCAACATTATGGGTGAGGGTTGTGGGAGACATTTTTCTGGTTGCTTGGTAGTAAGCTAACAAGGTAATGTGTCAGGAATCTCAATCATCAGCCTTTTCTAACCAATCTGGGGACTATGGGCTTGTGATCAGCATATAGTCATCATCTTCCACTGGGTGGGGGTCTTAGTTTCTGTAGAATAATGCAAAGACATGCATTAGATTGTTTTATATATATGTATAGAAGTCTTGTGACTCTATTGTTCTAATCATTAACTACTTTAGTCTGTTTTCTGAAACTCAAAGTAAGCCAAAGAAGGGGAGGGCACAGAGGGCCTTGTATCCAAGAAAACCCTGCAGGATCCTTCTCAGTTTCAGGGACCCATCTGTTTTTCTACTTTGCCTTTGATGAAGGTGCAGTGGAATATTTTGCAGGAAAGCTGTGCATGGTGCACCGCGTAGCAGAAGGTTAGAGAAGGACCATGAGTATTTACTATGAGTCTGTTCTTCTTGCAATGTCTAAAATACCTCTTGGCAGAGTTGTTGCAGCCTGGGTCACTCCCCTATAAGAGGTTAAGACATTTATTCAATAAGATTACAAGACAGTTTGTTAGGCAAGACTTCTTTTTTAATTTCAAAGGCTTATAGAAATCTTCATGTTCTAGGGGCTTAATGGTTTAAAAAATAGATGTTTTGCCTTTCTATACTGTTTTTCTGCCTTTTTTTTTACTGTTTAGTCATACATTTTTTAATGTGTCCATGCAAAAATACTTGTTGAGTGTCTTCTAGTACCAAGTGGTAGGCACAGCATGTCCCTGAGTATGGAGGAGTGAGAAAACTCAGAAAAGGCTTCCAGTTGGCTTTCAGCTAGAATCTGAAGGAAAGGAGGGGCATTCCTCATGTATAAAGTGAGGCGCAGGCAGTTCAGGGCAAAGAGAACAGAATGGGGAAAGGCATAGAGGCAGACGGGAAGGAAAGTGTATTACGTGTCCAGAAGCAAAGTAACAATCTGGAGAAGATTTGGAGCCATGGAGAAGGCTTTGTATAGCCTCAAGATTCGGAGTTTTTTCAGTAGGCAATGGGAAGTGTTGAAGGTTTTTAAGGCCAGGTATGTTTTGATTGGGCTTCCCAGGTGGTGTAGTGGTAAAGAATCCACCTGCCAATGCAGGAGACACAAGAGACTCTGGTTTGATCCCTGGGTTGGGAAGATCCCCTGCGGCAACCCACTCCAGTATTCTTGCCTGGAGAATCCCATGAACAGAGGAGCCTGGTGGGCTATAGTCCATGGGCTTGCAAAGAGTCAGACACAACTGAGCACACACACACACACACACACACACACACATACACGTTCTGATCAGATTTATGTTGAAGAGAAATCTCCTCTCAGCACCATGAAGGAAGGCTTGAACATAGAGAGTCTGTAAACATGGGAGACACTTGAAGGTGTTGAGAGGAAGACTGATATTTATTGAGCATCTGCAATGAGCCAGCTATTGTGCTAGACTCTTGACATGTTATCATAGTTACTGACTACTGCAGGTGGGTAGGAATTATAATTCTCATTCAAGAGATGAAGCTAAATAATGCGCCTAAGATCACTCAGCTAGGTGGTAGAGGAGCTGAGCTTTGATTCTGCTCTGATTCCAAGGCTACTGTTCTATCCTTTACATCAAAGTGGATGATGAGGGTCTGAATTATGCCAGCGGCAATGCTAAAAAGGCAGCCTCCCTCCCCACTGAAGACTCTTAATATAGTTGCACCTCATTTGGAAGCTTCTCCATCCACTTCATCATTCTAATTGCTTTAATATGACAAATTGACCAATTACTAGCAGGTTATTTATAACCATGGTGGAATTAGTTGCTTGGTTCAATCAAGCAACCAAAAGTAACTGATTTGTAATGACTTGATTTATCAAAGTGTTCAGAGTGGTTGGTGTGCGTAGACAAAACTCACATTAGCATTAGACAAAAACGTGCAATCGAGATTGGCTGACTATTCACAAATGACATCTGAACCGAAAGGTTTCTAGCACTAGCTCCATCTATAACCAAGTGGGCAGGTCATAGTTTTGAGTGCCAAGAGATATTCTGGAAAATCATTTTAGTTTTGCTGACAAAGAAACTGAAGTCTGGAAAGCATAAATGATTTGCCCAGGCCTCCTAACCAGAAAACAACAGAGCTGAGACTTGAACCATCTCCATTGTTCTGACGCCCAGTCCCAGAGAACTTGTCCCACTTTGCCTGCTGCACTGTGACTCTGAGAAAGTCACTTAGCCTCTTGAATCCTCAATTACTTTGGCCACAACAAGATAGAATCGGTGGATGTCATCAGTGAGTTTTTACTCTGTAAGAAGCTACTCAAAACTTAGCCTCTTGAAACAACAGCTGTTTTATGTGGCTCCTGATTCCGTAGCGTGTCCTCATGGTTGCTCTGCCCAGGACTGGGTCAGCAGAGTTCTATTGGACTTCTAACTCCTGTGATCAGCAGGTGGGTCCAGGGTAATCTAGTATAGCCTCACTATACTTCTATACTATGCTTCTGTTGGTTGATAGACATTTATCTGGGCATTATCACCTGGGGGCACCTCCATTCTCCTCCACAAGGCATTTCATTCTCCAGCAGGCTTGTTCAACCAGCTTGTATACATTTTGGTCTTGTGGTTTCAAACACAGAAAGAAAAAGCAAATTTCAATGGGCAGGTTCTTTGGAAATCTTCTATGTATGTTTTCTATTTTCCCACTAGCTAAAGCAGTGAGAGTTGGACTGTGAAGAAAGCTGAGTGCCGAAGAATTGATGCTTTTGAACTGTGGTGTTGGAGAAGACTCTTGAGGGTCCCTTGGACTCCAACCAGTCCATTCTAAAGGAGATCAGCCCTGAGTGTTCATTGGAAGGACTGATTCTAAAGCTGAAACTCCAATACTTTGGCCACCTCATGCGAAGAGTTGACTCATTGGAAAAGACTCTGATGCTGGCAGGGATTGGGGGCAGGAGGAGAAGGGGACAACAGAGGATGAGATGGTTGGATGGCATCACTGACTCGATGGACATGAGTCTGAGTGAACTCTGGGAGTTGGTGATGGACACAGAGACCTGGTGTGCTGCGATTCATGGGGTCGCAAAGAGTCGAACACGACTGAGTGACTGAACTGATCCAAACTTAAAGCAGTTTAGATGATGTGGTATGGAACGTCTAAAGTGGCTCCCAGGGATTTCTGTCTCCTGATATTTATGTATTTGGGTAACCTCTGCCCCTGATATGAGGGCTAGACCTATTGATTTGCTTCTATTAGATAGAATATGCAAAATGATGCGGCATCACTTCTGAGACTAGGTTATAAAAGACTGACACTCTCTGACTCTTTTTACATGCTTGATCTCGTAAAGCATGAAGAGGCCTACAAAGAGGCCCATGTGGCAAGGAACTAAGGGTACCCACCAGCCAACAACCAGTAAAGAACTGAGACCTTCAGCCCAACAGTTTTTAATGAATCAGATCCTGACAACAATCAATCAGTGAGCAAGCTTAGAAGCAGGCCCTTCCCCAGTTGAAACTTCAGATGAGAATGCAGCCCTGGCCCATACCTTCACTGCAGACTTGTCAGTGACTTTGAAGCAAGTGACCTAGCCAAGTCATACCTGGAGTTCTGACCACAGAAACTGTGTTGTGTGTGTTAATTTGGGAGTGATTTATTACACAGCAATAGGTAACCAATATACATAGCTAAGGTCAGTATCAGTGTGGGAGGGGAATATTCAAGGGTATGGTTATTGAAAAGGTCATTATAGGAATTATTCACACACATTTATAAATAGTTTTCTATAGATGGACGTTTTCCAGCCTTTGGGAGTCTGAGATGGAATAATTTCTACTACTTCAACAACCATGATTAACTCTGTGTTAAGTACTGGGAACAATATGGTGAACAAGAACAGAGGCCATGGTCCTGGCCTCAGGCACCTACAGTTTGTAGCAGAGAGGGATGAGGAAAGACATTAGCTCAATAATTCCTTCTTTTTTTTTTAACTTAAATTTTTTTTTTCTTTTTACTTTTTTAATTGAAGGATAATTGCTTTACAGAATTTTGTTGTTTTCTGTTAAACCTCAACATGAATCAGCCATAAATAATTCCTTCTTTAATTATGTATTTAAAGCTGTTAAGTGATACAAAGGAAGTATATATATAACTTAGTTTGGATTGGTATGAGAAAACTTGAGAAGGTGGCAGATAAGCTGAAGAGGTAGGCAGGAGAGAAAGAGGCAGAAAAGAGATAAATTCCACAGTAGAAGTGGCATTCTTAAAGGGAAGCTGGATAGGTGGCCAGGAGCTACGGAATAAGTTCATATTTATGGTCAGATTGTATCCTGCTATGTGATAATGGTATTGTGGGTTATGGTTTTTAAACTTTCATTTAGAGATAGATGTTAAAATATTTATGGATGAAATTATATGATGTGTGGTGTGGTGTGGTTTAGTCGCTAAGTCATGTCCGACTCTTGCAACCCCATGGACTGCAACCTGCCAGGCTCCTCTGTCCATGGGATTCTCTGGGCAAGAATACTGGAGTGGGTTGCCATTTCCTTCTCCAGGGGATCTTCCCATCCCAGGGGTCGAACCTGGGTTTCCTGCATTGCAGGCAGATTTTTTTTACCAGCTGAGTTACGACGGAAGCCCATGATGTGTGGGATCTGCTTCAGAATAATTCAGTGGCGGGGTGAGGGTCAGGAGTGGGTAGAGCTGCAGATGATTTTCCAAATGAGTTAATAATTATTGAAACTGGGTGATGGATACTTGTGGGTTCATTATACTACTCTACTTTTCTATATTCCATAATAAAACTTAAAAAACTTATATCCTGAAAACACATCCTGAAGGCTATATATATGTATAATGTTTGAGAGGTCACAGTACATATACCTTCTCATGCTCCATTCTGGAAAATAGAGGTTAATAGCATCTTTAGGGCAAGGGAATGGAATGAGTTTTATGTTACAGAAAATGTAAAGACTTCTCAGCTTCAAATCATATGGCTAACATAGAGTATTTGGGTCATTTACCTTGCCTCCTGGCTGTAACACATTACTTCTGCTCATTTTTCACTAGCTCAGATGGCATGGTTTCATATATAACAGAAACTTATAATATGGGTCACTCTTGAATAAAAGCCAGCGGAAGGATTCTGTTCAAATTACATAGCACGGACAGTGTTAGAGTGAATTTATGGGTTAGGAAAGGAACAGAATAGAGTAGGAGAGAGGGAAATCCTCTTTTCAAAAAATTCTGGGTTGGCTTGCTATGGCAATAATGGATTATTAATTTCTTTTTCTCTTTTATACATGTTATTCTGAGGTGGGTCAGGCTGTGAAATTAATAGCAGGGATGGAGACATGAGTCAGGGATGTACTTCCTTAGGATATTTTTGGTGGGGGAGAGAGATACCTGGGGCTCAAGCTGAAGACATGATGCTTCATGTCTCAATGTTCAATTGTTTCAATGTTAGGTTATTTGGGGAATCAGTTTGAGATTTTGGTTCATATCTTCCTTGACAGTACCTTTGCCACCAAATTGTTTCTCTTTAGTTCAGTTCAGTTCAGTTCAGTTGCTCAGTCGTGTCCAACTCTTTGCGACCCCATGGACTGCAGCATGCCAGGCTTCCCTGTCCATCACCAAATCCCAGAGCTTACTGAAACTGATGTCCATCTAGTTGGTGATGCCATCCAACCATCTCATCCTCTGTCGTCCCCTTCTCCTCCTGCCTTCAGTCTTTCCCAATATCAGGGTCTTTTCCAATGAGTCAGTTCTTCACAACAGGTGGCCAAAGTATTGGAGCGTCAGCTTCAGCATCAGTCCTCCCAGTGAATATTCAGGACTGATTTCCTTTAGGATTGAGTGGTTTGATCTCCTTGCAGTCCAAGGCACTCTCAGGAGTTTTCTCCAACACCACAGTTCAAAAGCATCAATTCTTTGGCACTCAGCTTTCTTTATAGTCCAACTCTCACATCCATAATAACTACTGGAAAAAACCATAGCTTTGACTAGACAGACCTTTGTTGGGAAAGTAATGTCTCTGCTTTCTAATATGCTGTCTAGGTTGGTCATATCTTTTCTTCTAAGGAGCCAGGATCTCTTAATTTCATGGCTGCAGTCACCATCTGCAGTGATTTTGGAGCCCCCCAAAATAAAGCCTGTCACTGTTTCCGTTGTTTCCCCATCTATTTGCCATGAAGTGATGGAACCGGATGCCACAATCTTTGTTTTTTCAATGTTGAGTTTTAAGTCAGCTTTTTTACTCTTCTCTTTCACTTTCATCAAGAGGTTCTTTAGTTCTTTTTCACTTTCTGCCATAAGGGTGGTGTCATATCCATATCTGAGGTTATTGATATTTCTCCTGGCAATCTTGATTCCAGCCTCTGCTTCATTCAGCTTGGCATTTCACGTGATGTACTCTGCATATAAGTTAAATAAGCAGGGTGACAATACACAGCCTTGATGTATTCCTTTCCCAATTTTGAACCAGTCAGTTTTTCCATGTCTCATTCTAACTCTTGCTTCATGACCTGCATACAAGCTTCTCAGGAGGCAGGTAAGGTGGTCTGGTATTCCCATCTCTATAAATTTTCCACACAGTTGTGATCCACACAGTCAAAGGCTTTGACGTAGTCAATAAAGGGGTTGTTTCTCTTCAACCCCTATTAAATGAAGACTTCACTAGAGTCATATATATGCAGATTACAGTTACCATCTTAAGCCAAGGTTAAATAAAAGGAAATACTGCTTATGGCAGTGAAGATTTTCAGAGCTTGAAGATGAATTTGGTTATTTCAAAACCATGATGAATCTCCTTGTCAGTGCAAAGCAGCAAAGGAATAAAGTAACGGAGAAGGTGGACCTGGGCATAAACATGTTCCCACACATCATTTGTACTGAAAGGCTTCATTGTTGTTCCCTGAACCTTGGCAATTACAGGCATTTTCCTGTGCTCTGAAAAACATTTGGCAAACAGAGAAGGGAGGTCCCCTCCTTTTCTGTGTTCAAGGCTGGTAGCCTTGTTGCAGGGAAACGCTAATTCCCAGTTGTTCTCCCTGGGAGCAAATGGTTTGTTTTCTCCTCACTGAATCCTGCCAGGGGTGAGTTCTCAGCAGCAGAGCCTGGCATGGAAAATCCATTTGGAACAACTAGTCTCCAAGAGGAAAGAAGGCAAGCCGATTAGGGGGTGCGGGGGACAGCTGCAGCCACCATCAGGGCCAGTCACACCTGCTGGCCGGGGCGGGCATTAATACACAAAGGCACACACAGCGTCCACAGCAAACACGAGTCTTGCTTGTATGCCCACAACTACATGTACCACACACAACCAAATCCATCCATATATACCACGCACATACACTCAATATAGCAGTCACATGCACCACACTGCCATATACATACCACAGACACACACCCTACACAACTGTGCCCACTACACCCCACATACACATGGTTACACAGAAACTCATCTACTGACTACCACATACAGAACATACACCCTACCACACAAAAACACCCCACTCACTCGCCACAGTGGTCATATGCATCCATGCCACATATGTACATGTACACACATTTCACAGCCCGCATTACAGTCACAGGCATCATACATATCACACACATGCCATGCACACACATCTAATCCACATAACAAATATATACACGTAATACATTCCACATACCAGTCCCATGCATCACAGATACATCTCTGTTACATACACAACCCCATGGCACCCAGCTTGATAATTTTCCCGCTTAGCAAGGTGGGGCTGCAGCCTCAGGGTGAGAAGGGGCGGGTAGTGGTTAACACAGGCCATGCCCCGCGGGCTGGTGGCCTTGGCCCGGGATGTGTGCCCCAGGGGCCGCGCTGGGAGCGGGAGACAGCCCCAGGGGAGCGCACGTGTGTCTAGTGTGCACGTGTGCGTGCCCCCAGGGGCTGATGTGCCCCGACACTCCGGGGATGTGTGTGTGTGTGTGTGTGTGTGTACGAGGGCAAAGTGGGCCGCGCGTGGGGCAAGGCTGTGAGCGTGTGAAAACCCCGCTCCCCCCTGCGCAGGGACTAGAGCACGGGGCGTCCGGGCGGGCGGGTCCTCAACGTGCACAGCCCTCCGCGGAGTGTGAACATGTGTTTCGGAGGGAGTGTGTATGTGGGAAGCGTGCGTGGAAGCTGGCGTGCGTGTGTTCCTAACGGCCTCCGAGGCGGCTGTGTTCCTAACGGCCCTCCGTCCGTGGGGGCCAGCCTGCGGGGGCTGAGTGTGCGGCGGCAGCGGGGCCGCCGAGCGTGTGTGAGCAGCCGTGTGTGAGAAGGCGGGGCTGGCGGGGGGACTCGTGGCGCCTGCCGAAGCCAGCGCGCGTGTGTGCGCGTGCGTGTGCACGTGGGGGCGCGGCGCGCGCCACGGCGGAGGGAGGGAGGAGGCGGCAGGCCCAGCCCCCGGTCGCAGCGCCCGGGGCGGCTCCTCTGCGAGCCTAGGGACCGCTGCGCTCCCGCGCCGCCAGCTCTGCCGCCGCCACCGCCAAGCGCTGACCTGACTCCCGGCCCGCGCCGCGCCCGCCTCGGCTTCCTGCCCGCCCAGACGCCGCTCCTACCGAGCCCCGGGTCCCGGCTCCGCGGAGGGAGGGGAAATGAGTGCGGCCGCGGCGCCGGCGCCCGAGCGCGGCTGGAAGAGCGAGAAAGTGGACGAGGCTCAGGCCCTGGCGCGGAGTTGCGCCGCCCGCAGACCCGACTTCCAGCCGTGCGACGGGCTCTCCATCTGTGCCACGCACAGCCACGGCAAGTGCTTCAAGCTGCACTGGTGCTGTCACCTCGGATGGTGTCACTGTAAGTCGAGCCACGTCTCCTCGCCTTTCTCCGCGGTCCCGAGGGCTCCCGCGGGCCGTCCGGGGTCGTGGCAGGGACTGTGCGGCCTGGGGGGCGCCTGGCTGGGCCGGGGCTGCCCTCCGCAGGCCGGGGCCGCCGTGGGGTCCGGGCGGCGGGAACTGCCCTCGCGCCCGACCAGTCGGGTCCGCGCTGCCTTGGCAACGAGATGAAATCTGTGGGGAACCTACCTTTTCAGCCACTTCTACGAAAGGGGTCTCCCCGTCCCGAGAAAACTGGGGTGTATTTCCCCCTGCCCCCCCCTCCGCCCCCACCGTTTTCTTTTTCAACCGAAAAGACCAGGCGCGTGTGGAGAAAGGGTAGACAGCCTTCAGAGTTGACGACAACCGGAGGGGAAGTCTTTTTTCAGGGCTGGTGGTTAAAAGGCGCACCTCTTTCTTTTTTCACTTTTGTCTTAACGGGCTGCTATTTAGAAGAAAGAGAACCCTTGGATTTGGAATCGTAGCCCATTTCTTGCATCCAGATTGAGAAAGCGCTGAAGAGTGAGGGACTGCTTCCAAGAAGTTAATATTAACAGTTTGGAAGGGTGAACTCCTTGAATACCCAGTTCCAGCATATAAAGCCAGTGCATTATGGAGACCGTTTTAAAATTGCAAAAATAAAATGAATGAAAGTAAGCTTCAGTGATCTTAAAGTAATTTGTAGAACTAAATGGTCTAGACCTTTTCTCTTAGGTCTATCCTGCCTGTGATTTTTAAAATATTTAAGTGGCCATTTAATCAGAATTTCACTATTTTATTAGTTTATGGTATTTGCCCTGCTATATCTGATGAATTATTTCTTTTTAGAAATGTATTCTAAACTTAGTTTCCACATAACCTTATAATAGAGGGTTTGGAGTGCTTATTTAGGATGCAGATTCTCAAAGTGATCTTAAAATTATTTTTTCTTCGTTGGTTAGAAAAAATGGCTCCCAACAAGAGATGCAGTACATAACANTTTTTAGAAATGTATTCTAAACTTAGTTTCCACATAACCTTATAATAGAGGGTTTGGAGTGCTTATTTAGGATGCAGATTCTCAAAGTGATCTTAAAATTATTTTTTCTTCGTTGGTTAGAAAAAATGGCTCCCAACAAGAGATGCAGTACATAACAGACCCTTGTTTATATTAATTGAACATAATAAAATATTTTAAATTGATGACTTCAGAGAGAAAGAATTCTTACATTTCCTTTACAAATGCAAGACCCATTGAACAGTATTGATTTTTTGCATTCTGTGTACTGTTGGGTCTGTTTTGTCCTATATCTCATTATTCCTGTTGCTGTCAGCTCCATTCCTAATTGTATGGCATTGCTTCCGTGGGGGACAGGGTGAAGAGTTGAAAGTAACAACTGTGGGAAACCAGTGATGCTAGAGTTCACAAGTAGTGTGACTCTGGTGAGTCCATTTCCTGTGGAAGTATAGAAAGAGTCAGAGTGTGAATTGTGAGGAACATTAAAGATGGTCCAGTTCAGTGCCTGTCTTATTTCGGCAGTCTCCCCTTTGAGTACACCATTACTGATGAGAACCTTGCAGTCTTCTCAGGCATTCTCTTCCTTCATTAGACAGCTTTGACTCTTAAAAATGCTCTTCCTTATATGGAGCTAAAATCAGTTACATTGGAGTTTCTTCCTACACCTCCTATTTCTACCTTATGAAATCATATATAACAATCTTAACCTTTTTTAGATCCTGTCTGTTTCAACTCTTCAGATATACACATGATGTAGACTTTTTTTTTTTACCCTATCTCTAGTCACAGCATCTGGCCTGAAATAGGTTTGTAATTCACATTTGTTGAATGACTGAATGCAGGTAGCCATTGTCTTCCTCTCAAGCATTGTCTTGTCCTATTTATGAATCTCCATTCCTTTCTATGGGCTTCCCAGGTGGCTCAGTGGTAAACAATCCTCCTGACAGTGCAGGAGGCGCAGATTCGATCCCAGGGTCTGATCCTTGGGTCAGGAAGATCCCCTAGAGAAGGAAATGGCTGCCCACTCCCGTATTCTTGCCTGAGAAATCCCATGGACAGAGGAGCCTGGTGGGCTGCAGTCCATGGGGCAGCAAGAGTCCGACATGACTGAGTGACTAAACCACCACCATTCTTTAATGCCTTTCCTTTAATGGTGTTCAGGCCCCTAAGCATCCTGGTTTTTCTATTCTGAACATATGCTGATATGGTTATGATTCTATGAAGATAGTGACCCCTAGAAGGGTACACCATCTCCCAGCTGTGGTATGATCTGTCCAAAATTAAGCAGGACTGATATCACTAGTGTTTGATATACTACTACTGCAGCCAGCATCACATTAGCTTTTCTTTCTTCCACATCATATTGAGCTTGTCGTTGTCAGATTGAACTAAGCTTGCTGTGAACTAAGCCATTAAGCCTCTTTTTTGTTTGTGTGTGTGTTTTACATTTGTGGCGTAAGTTAGAGCGCTTGCCTATCTCATAGTTACATATATATTTGGATATGGCTACTCACAGATCACTTAGATCGATCCCTTCCATATATTTTCCTCTTTCCTTATTGATAAAATTGTTAAACAGGAGAAGACCACAGATGAAAGTCCTGAACTGGCTTTCAGGTTCATAACAGTTCATTAATGAGCACTCTGTTGTTATGATCATTTTAACAGTTACCTCACTACCTAATTGGATTTCCCAGGGGGTTGAGCTATAATCTGCCTGCCAGTGCAGGAGACCAAGAAATTCGAATTTGACCCCTGGGTGGTCCGGAAGATCATTTGGTGTAGGAAATGGCAACCCACTGCAGTATTCCTGCCTGGAAAATTTGATGGACAGAGGAGTCTGGTGGGCTACAGTCCCTGCAGGGTCGCGAAGAGCTGGACATGACGGAGTGACTGAGCACACACACACACACACCTTATTATACCTTTATCCACCTTTTGTTTATCTTATCTATATTGGTTTAGTGAGAACCTCATCAGATACTTTGTTGAAATTCTCCCAACATACTACTGTTATGTCTTCTTGATATATGATGTCTGTCTGTAAACATATTCTTGTAAAAAAAAAAATAAAGGAAATTAGTTGAGTATAATGCGGGTTGATTCCACAAATGCTTAACATTTTCTTTTTAAAGTGATTAGTAGTTGCTTTTTAAATAATCTGAATTTAGAAAGGACTGACATTGAGTATACTGGACCATTCACAGTTTTTTTTTTTTTTTTTAAATCAAGCCTGAATTTATTTGCTCTTTTCAGTCTTTGGCAGCCTTCTGGGATTCCATGCTTCCTCTGCTGCTGGTGATTTGGTGATCATGTCCAAGAATAGCTTCAGTTCATTTAGAGCAGCCAGCTGCCCTGTTCAGTCTCCTTACCTGTATGAGGCATCAATTCTTTCTACCCTTTTTAAGCCCCAATATTATTTTTCTTTAAGAGAAGCAGAGTTAACATATTTGAGAAGTTCTACTTCTTTTGGAATGCATGAACACAACATCAGTCCTAAATAAAATTCTTTTAATTTTGGTGAACATACATTGAGCACCTTCTCTTTATGAGACATTATTATGGAAACTAGGAATACAGATATGAATATAGCTGGATCATGAGTGTAAGGGTGTGATTCATCCTATATTTATTTTTGCATTCCTTTAAAATCACAAATGATATGAATGAAAAATGATCAGCTTGTTCACCAAATTGGTAAATATTAAACCAGGAAGACTTCCCTGGTGGACTTCCCTGGTGGCTCAGACGGTTAAGTGTCTGTCTACAATGCGGGAGACCTGGGTTCGATCCCTGGGCCGGGAAGATCCCCTGGAGAAGGAAATGGCAATCCACTCCAGTACTATTGCCTGGAAAATCCCATGGACAGAGGAGCCTGGTAGGCTACAGCCCATGGGGTCGCAAAGAGTCGGACACGACTGAGCGACTTTACCTTACCTTAAACCAGGAAGACTACCTTGAGATGCTTGAGAGAGGAAATTCAGAACAAATAAAGGAAATTCAGTTTTATATGGTTGATGTTAAATTTGTGAAATTTATAATGTTATGAAGGAGAAAAGGCTGCAAGTACATACTTGTTCCTGAAAGACACAAACTGTGTATGTGTTGACAGCTGCAGTGCTTGATGTAAAGGAAATAGTATATTTGGGTAATCGATTTTGAGGACTATGTGAAAACTGGATATGTTCTATTGATGTCTCTGTCAGAGATAGATTATTGGGCTGATTGAACTATGGCCCTGAATCTGAACCTTTATTTTTTTTTAAGGAGTGGTATTGGGTTGATTTAACAAATGAAGGATTCCAAGAAGAGTTTTGAGAGAGGAAAAGACATGGCTTGGCTAGGGAAGAGGGATGGTAAACAATAAATCATATGTAGATATTGTAAAGTAGTTTTTTTGTGACTGGAGTAGATAGAATGTTAGAAGAAATAAGAAATTTGATTGTTGAGGTGTTAGGGAGGGATGAACTGGACAGTGGGGAAGTTCCTGTTGCTAGAGACCCTGACATTATAATGGTGAAATGAGTAGTGGGGGAATTAAATCGGCATGGGAGAATATTTTCATATTAGTGTAAAAAATAGGTTGAAATTCATGCAACAATGTCTATTTAATGGAAATTAGAACAGATTAGATATGGAGGGGGAGAAAGAGGATAGTTATAAAGGATGGGTTCTAGAATTTTGCCTTATGCAGCTTGGATGGATGGTGATGCTGTTCATTCACTAACAACTGAATACTGGAGAAGAGCTAGGTTTGGATGATCATGGAATCATGAGTCCACAAAGACCATGAATCCAATCTATTGAGTTTATGTTGCCTTGTCATTGCATGGTGATGTCAGTAGGCATTTGGATATAGAGGATCTAGAACTTGGAGAAGTCTGCACTGGAGATAATATGGAAGTCATTAACTTTATAGATTGCAGTTGTAGCCATGATGAAGCATGAGATTGCCAACGGAGAGGTTATGGTATGAGAAATGAAGAAACCCTTTAGGCTTTCCCTTTAGAACACTTAACATTTAGAGGCTGGTTACAGGAGGATGCAACAGTTAGAACTGGACATGGAACAGCAGACTGGTTCCAAATAGGAAAAGGAGTATGTCAAGGCTGTATATTGTCACCCTGCTTATTTAACTTCTATGCAGAGTACCTCATGAGAAATGCTGGACTGGAAGAAACACAAGCTGGAATCAAGATTGCCGGGAGAAATATCAATAACCTCAGATATGCAGATGACACCGCCCTTATGGCAGAAAGTGAAGAGGAGCTAAAAAGCCTCTTGATGAAAGTAAAAGAGGAAAGTGAAAAAGTTGGCTTAAAGCTCAACATTCAGAAAATGAAGATCATGGCATCCGGTCCCATCACTTCATGGGAAATAGATGGGGAAACAGTGGAAACAGTGTCAGACTTTATTTTTGGGGGCTCCAAAATCACTGCAGATGGTGACTGCAGCCATGAAATTAAAAGACGCTTACTCCTTGGAAGAAAAGTTATGACCAACCTAGATAGTATATTCAAAAGCAGAGACATTACTTTGCCAACTAAGCTCCATCTAGTCAAGGCTATGGTTTTTCCTGTGATCATGTATGGATGTGAGAATTGGACTGTGAAGAAGGCTGAGCACCAAAGAATTGATGCTTTTGAACTGTGGTGTTGGAGAAGACTCTTGAGAGTCCCTTGGACTGCAAGGAGATCCAACCAGTCCATTCTGAAGGAGATCAGCCCTGGGATTTCTTTGGAAGGAATGATGCTAAAGCTGAAACTCCAGTACTTTGGCCACCTCATGCAAAGAGTTGACTCATTGGAAAAGACTGTGATGCTGGGAAGGATTGGGGGCAGGAAGAGAAGGGGACGACAGAGGATGAGATGGCTGGATGGCATCACGGACTTGATGGACGTGAGTCTGAGTGAACTCCGAGAGATGGTGATGAACAGGGAGGCCTGGCGTGCTGAGATTCATGGGGTCGCAAAGAGTGACTGAACTGAACTGAACAGGAGGATGAGCTGGCAGTTGAGTCTATGAAGAGATGGCCAAAGAAGAAAAAATCTGGAAAGCATGGTATTACAAAGGCCAAGGGAAAGGAGTGCTTTAAGAAAGAATATGAAGATGAGATCTGTTTCAGCAGGTTATTTCTTAGATATTGGTGAAACTTGAAATAGTGATTTTTTTTTTTTTATTACTGAAGAAGAGGATGAAAGGTTTAGTTTTGCAACAATAACTTAAGGAGTATACTTAATTATAGCATAGCTATTTGCCATAATGAATTATTCAAGGTAGAAAGGGAATAAAATACCAGGATAAGAGAATTAGGACACAAAGATAGTAGTTAATATTTATTGAATGGTTACTTTGTGCCAGAGTAAGCTGATTATGCTAAGCATTCAATAACCAATTATGTTATTATGTCCATTCTATAGTGGAGGAGAAATGCTGAAAGAAGTCAAGTAACTTTCCCGTGGGCATGTAGCTGGTAAGAGTAGAACCTGGATTTGAAGTCTTGTCTGTCTGATTCTTGGACCTGGAGTGTTAACCACTCCAGGTACTCTAGAGCAATTTAAAGTTAATGAGCAAAAGCAACAGTTTTCTGGCTTTGTTAAAAGCAGTGATGGGGAAAGTTTTAAGAAATAGGTGGCAAATGGTATCAGTTGCCATAGTGAAGTACAGAAGAATGGGAACTGTAAAGAGATCCCTGAATATGGTGGGCAGTGAAATCCAAGTTAAGAATTATCAAAGAGAAAGTGATGAGAGGGTGTTGGGGGTGAGGGGGGGATGGATAGGTAGAGGTGGGGTCATGTATGTGATGCGATGTCTGTACCACCAGCAGAACTCAGCTTTATTGGCTTAATAAAAATCACACAATAGGTGAGCTCAGTTTTCTGCAGAAGACATCTTAAAAGATGTCTCTTTCAGGTTGAAAGCAGGAAGAGTGGGACTTGATGTAGTCTAATAGATGATATTAACATATCTAAAGAAAGACTGTTAAAGCAGAAGGTGGATGGGCAGCATCGAATTACAGAAAAATGGGAGTAGGAGAGGCTGAATTTGGGAGTGTTTTTTCCCAGGGCTCTTCAGAGAAGGTGGCACTGCCTAGAGGCTTAAATGTCTGGTCTGGTGACTGGACTATCTCAGCAAGTGTTTGGTTATAATTTGGCCTCCTATTTTTATATGTCCTATAGGGAAAGAAAGCTGATTAGAGGATTTAACTGTCAGGACCTTGGGGCAAGTATAGTTCTGTCCACTAGCTAGTGTATTAGCATTATGGTTTTTGCATTACTCTCCTATTTGTTCTATTTTCCTGCTTCTACTCAACCCCCCAAATCAAGTTCTGACTTCCCCGGGGTAATGCCAGCTGGTTTTCCCAAAGGACAGCTCAGGCATATCAGTAACAGAAGCTACAGAAAATATATTTGAGATGTCTGACAGTGAAAACTGGCAAAACAGGGAGTGGTAGTTTGATTAGATGGAGGAGTCAGCTGAAGCTTTTTTCTTCTAATGAGGCCTCTTTCCATGTCTGGTAGTTAAAGGAAGAGGATTCAGGTGTTAGCCAGTGCAGAGGTGAAGTCAGTTACTGAGTTTCCTCAAATCTTTTATCCAGAGATAGAGAAAGCTCATAGGTGTTTTTCCATCTAAGTGATGTTTCGATAATAGCAGCACACTTGTTGTTTATATGCAGGCACAATTGTAACTTTATGCATGTGTTAGCTCATTTACACTTCACAACAGCCTTGTGAAGTAGGTATTGTCATTATCCTCATTTTTTAGGTGGAAACTTGCTGGAGGTCCCGTGAAGTAGCCCTGGCCACATGTGGTCAGTGTATTAGAATCTCACAGAGCAGCTGGTAACCAGGCTCTGGGTTTCTTGGTTCTGCTCAAGGTACAGTGAGGAGGATTTCAGCTATTTCAGATTCTCTTTGGAACAAGGAGGATTTAAATAAATAAGTAAAAATAAGAATGGTTTCTTATTTTAAGAGAAGGGCAATTATATGCAATATGAACTTTTTGGAGTGGTTGCAAACTTTACAACTGTGCTTTAAAAAGCATTTAATGGAGTTTGGGATCTACACGTGCACACTGCTATATTTTAAATGGATGACCAACAGGGACCTAGTGTATAGCACAGGGAACTCTGCTGAATGTTACGTGGCAGCCTGAATAAGAAGGGAGTTTGGGGGAGAATGGATACATGTATATACATATGGCTGAGTCATTTGCTGTTCACCTGAAACCATCACAGCATTGTTAATTGGCTATTCTCCAATACGAAATGAACAGTTAAATAAAAGATATTTAATGTGATGTATTTGTATAATATGAAGGTTCGGTCATGTCATATCTTCTGATGATCCTTAACTAGTGCAGGCCTCTTTTGGTGAGCTTTGCATGTGTACCATTAATTATTACAGGTTTCCAAGCCTGATGAACTTTAAAAGGTTTGAACCTTAGCTTTTGAGGACATTTTTACAATTATTCCCTGCATTATAACACCCTCAGTTTAAGTTTATCCTCTCATGTTGTGGAACCTCATTAATTCACAAGAAAGAATATCTTCGGAGAAATTAAGTGTTATTAATTCCAAATAAACACAGGGACATATGTTTAACTTAAACTAACAGTTATCTAGAAAAAGCTATGCTTTCTTGAAAATAAAGTGTTTTATATATAAAATGTGAGGGCAGAGTGTGGTCATAGAAAGAATGAGGGCTGTAGAGTCAGACACACTTGAGTTCAGTCCTGGTTCTTCCATTCATTGGCAGGATAGGTTACTCAACCTTTCTCAGCTTCAGTGTTCTCTTCTGAAAAATAGGAATAAAAATCCTACTTCACAGGGTTGTTGTGAAGATTAAATGACATGAGCAGAGTACTTAGTGCAGGTGTTCAGCATCAGCCCCTCCTCAAAACAAGTGATTGAATATTAGATAGTATAGTCGTCCCAGGGACAGGCCCTGCAGTTGGGTTTTGTGTTTGAATCCTGGCTCTGCCCACTGATGAGTTACATGGTTTGGGGGAAGTTACTTAACGTCCCTCTTTCAGTTTCATCATTTTTAATATGGGGATAATAACATAGTTATATTATCATAGTGGTGATATGTCAAAAACACAAACTCCAACTGCTTCTCCTTGCACAAATTACCCGGTTAATCTGGAATTCACTTTGTAACCATACTCATTTATTCTATTACACACTTCAACACAACACAGACGGTAAAAACATACATATTGGATAGTATGACCTTTAGAAATCAAGTTTTTCAGTTGTCCTCATTGTGAAAAGGTCTATTTCATAATAGCTACTTTGTGATAATTATCTACTTTTTATCTTGGAATTTTATGTTGTGCTCTTCCACTCCCTTGCTCTATCCTATTTTCCACCGTTGTTAAGCAATGGATAATTCTGGTTAATTAGATACACCAGTTAATACAGAAGTATTATATCAAACATGGGTTAATACGTTTCAAAGTATCAGAATATTATAAAGCTGTTAAAGTGAAGCTGCACATGCTAACTTTAATGATTGCTATCCTGTAACAATACTTAGCTATCATTTGGAATAATGATTTTGTGTAGAAAAATGGCAGAGTGCTAGTTATATGCAATGTGAAGGTTTTTGGAGTGGTTGCAAAGTGTATAAAACTATGCTTTTTAGGAGGAGTCCTGGCTGCTAGAATGGTGGACAAAGTAGATTTAATTGTTTTTGCAAGTTACTTTACTAAAATTCACAGAATTTTTGTTTTGTGTTTCTTTTGTTCTTATTGTTGGTTTGTTCTTTAATATTCTGATATTTAGCAGTATTCTGTAAGCATACTACAATGTCAAAACGTGACATTGCAAAACGTGCAATGTCTGAAGTGGTCAGCAGCTATAATAAATCTCTCCAGCTGTATCTGCACAATGCCCTGAAAAAGTCCGATCAGGACAAATTTTTTAACCTCCCTAGTGCTTATTGATTCTTGGTGTGATATAGAATGTTATTTCTTCCTTTGTATCTCATTTAAACAGACCTTTAGTGAAATGAAAACACTGAAAGAGTTTTGTAATAATTTGATATTTTGTGTAATGTGGTATTTTGTGTCTGTTAGACTCATTTGTTTTTTCCTTCTGTCTGCACACACACACATATGCACATACATGTGCTTTTTTTCTTAAGCCATTTAAAAGTAAGTTGCTGGCATGACATTTCACCTAAATATTTCAGCATACCTCTCATTTTCCTATGAAACCACAATACTAAACACACCTAAGATAGTAACACGAATTCAGCAACACCATCTAACATACAGTTTCCTTAATTGTCAAAAAATTAATTTTATAGCTGACTTTTCAATTCAAGAGCCAATCAAGATTCATATATCACATGGATATTTTAATGGCATAGACTGTGGTGATGGTTACACAGGTGTATACTTACCTCTGCACTCATTACATTTTATGTATTAAATCTGTACAGCTTTTTCTGTGTCAGTTATACCTCAGTAAAATGGTTTAATAAGTGAAATAAATAAAATTAGTGGAATAAAAACATTCATGCATCACACTTCATTATTGTATCACTTCAGGCTCCCCTTTAAACATTCTAGAATAATCATACTTTTTTGGGTGGTATTGAAGTTTTTGAAGAGTCCAGATTAGCTGTCTGTAGTATATCCCATGTTTGAAATTTGCCTTATTAGATTCAGGTTGAACATTTTTGCCTAGTTATTAAATTTGTCCTATTGTATCCCTTGCATAGCATTATAGGAGGAGACACAGGTCTCTGTGTTCTCCTTGGGTAGGGTGATGACTGCCACATCTGTCAGTATAGACATATTGTTTCTCCTTTATTACTTTTTTTGTAGAGTTATTTTAATCACTTAGTAAGAATAAGTAACTGTGGAGTGATACTTTGACACTGAGTGAATATCCTGTTCCCCAATAAACTTTAACCCATTGATTTTAGTATTGACTGGGAGAGTCTGTGTGAATCACTTATTACATTGTGTTGATAGTGATATTCTAATTCTGTCATTCCTAACATTTGATGGCATTTGAAGAGGTTTCTTTTCTTTGTATCTCTTCTTTTTTAGGTAATATGATAGACAACTTGATTCTTGTTAATATGCTATAATCAAGCATCATATTTTTTTTTGATGCTCAAGCTGTCCTACATTTGGGCAGTGAGAGCTTCTTCAAGATGGATTTGTGACCTTTTGACATGTCCCTATCATTTTACTTTACTGCTTTCTGAAACAAGATATTCCAGACTTAACCTAGTAATTTCCTCACCCCAGGTCAGAAATGAGTCATTTTTCTAAAAAACCTCTGTTCCTTTCAGTGAAGAATGGTATGGAAACCATTATCTGGGCTTTTAATGTGCTTATTTCTGCTGGGATGCTACTACACATTCCTTTCAGTGGACAAAGTGTGTGTCTCGTCCATCTGCCCCGTTCCATAGTTGTGCCTGCCTTCTCTGTGGGGAAAAACCCTGCTTTCCATTCCGCTACCCATAAAATAGTTTAGGAATTATTATATTGGTTTCACTGCCAACGACAAATTGATGACTTAAAAGTTCAAGATAGAATATATCCTGGGAAGGATGCATGTAGTCAGAACACTCTGTTCAAAAGTTTCTTGAATTAATTTTTTTCTGTGTGGTCACGTTATCAGTTGGGTTCATTTATTTCTGATTTGAATCAATTTCCGGTATACTTTTTTCATCTTTTTTAAATTAAACTTTTAATTTTGAGATAATTTGTAGGTTCACATATAGTTGTGAGAAATAATACAGAGATCCCACATATTCTGTATCCAGTTTCCCAGTGGTAGCGTTTCACAGAACTGTAGTATGATATCACAACCAGGAAATTGTCATTGATACATATAGGTTCAGGAACAGTTTCAGCATTGCAAGGATACCTCATGTTGCCTCTTTATAGCCATACTCACTTTCCCTTCTGCACCAGCTCTGATTAATCCCTGCCAATTACTAATCTGTTCTCTGTTTCTTTAATTTTGTCACTTCCAGGATGTTATATATTCATGTCCATATTCATAGAATGTACAATACCTAGAGTGAAGCCTATGAATATAGATCATATGTTATGTAACCTTTGGGAGTTGGCTTTTTTCACTCCGCGTAATAACCCTGGCGATTCATTCTGTTTTTGGGTATACCGATAGCTCATTCCTTTTGATAGCTAAGTAGTGTTCCATGCTGTACATGTACCACAGTTTGTTTACCCGTTCACCCACTGAAGGACACCTGGATTGTTTCTAGTTTTTAGTTATTACAAATAAGCCTGCTGTAAACCTTTGTGTATGGTTTACTGTGTGAACAAAAGCCTTCATTTTTCTGGAATAAATGCTCAGAAGCACAAATGCTTGGTTATGTGGAGGTTGCACATTTAGTTTTTTAAGAAACTGCTAAACTGTTTTCTATGGTTACCGTGCCATTTTACATTCCTGCCAGCAATGTATGAGTGGTCCAGTTTCTCCACCACATTTCCTGTCAGTGTTTGGTGGTGCTGCTGTTTTTATTTTAGTGATCTGACAGATGTGTACTGATCACTCATTTTGATTTTAATTTGCATTTACCTGATAGTTAACATTGGTGTGCTTATTCACCATTTGTATATCCTCTTTGGTGAAGTGTCTTTAATTTTTAAGACTTTTTAAAGAGCAGTTTTAGGTTTACAGCAAAATCAAGAGGCAGGTAGGGAGCTTTCCCGTGTATTTTGCCCCCACATGTGCATAGTCTTGTCTATTATTATTTATCAGAATTGTACTTTTTTTTTTTTAACCCAGGATGAACCTATACTGACACATCATAATCAGCTAAAGTCCACAGTTTACCTTACGCTTCACTCTAGGTATTGTACATTCTATGAATATGGACAATAATGACATACGTGCATCATTTATAATATCATACAGAGTGTTTTCACTGCTCTAAAAATACCCTGTGTGCTGTTTCACCCCACCTCTTGGAAACCACTGATTTTTTTCATTGTCTCCATTGTTTTATTTTCTCCAGAATATCATATAGTTGCAATCATACAGTATATAGTCTTTTCACACTGGCTTCTTTCACTTATTAATGTGCATTTCTCCACGTCTTTTCATGGCTTGGTAGCTCATTTCTTTTTAGTGCTGAATTAATATTCCATCACCTGGATATATCACAGTTTTTTTAAAAAAATTATTATTTTACAAAAGTAAATTGGGGTATAACTGACATTTGTTTCAAGGGTATAGCATCAGTTCAGTTCAGTCACTCAGTCGTGTCTGACTCTTTGCGACCCCATGAACCGCAGCATGCCAGGCCTCCCTGTCCATCACCAACTCCTGGAGTTCACTCAAACTCACGTCCATCGAGTTGGTGATGCCATCCAGCCATCTCATCCTCTGTCGTCCCCTTCTCCTCCTGCCCCCAATTCCTCCCAGCATCGGGGTCTTTTCCAGTGAGTCAACTCTTCGCATGAGGTGGCCAAAGTATTGGAGTTTCAGCCTCAGCATCAGTCCTTCCAAAGAAATTCCAGGGTTGATCTCCTTCAGAATGGACTGGTTGGATCTCCTTGCAGTCCAAGGGACTCTCAGGAGTCTTCTCCAATACCACAGTTCAAAAGCATCAGTTCTTCGCATAGTGATTCAATATTTGTGTATACAGTGAAATGATCATCGCGGTAAGTCTAGTTAACATCCATCACCCTACATAGTTACAGATTTTTTTCCTATGCTGAGAACTTTTAATTTAAGATGTACTCTGGTAGCAACTTGTAAATATACAGTAGAGTATTATTAACTATTATATAGTTACAATAACTGAAGCAACTATTCCCAATTATCAGGTGGTGCTAATGGTAAAGAACCCACCTGCCAATGCAGGAGACATAGAGGACGTGGGTTTGATCTCTCGGTTGGGAAGATCCCCTGGAGGAGGGCATGGCAACCCCTGCCAGTATTCTTGCCTGGAGAATTCCGTGGACACAGGAGCCTGGCGGGCTATGGTCTGTAGGGTCGCGGAGTTGGATATGACTGAAACAACTTGGCACTCATGCATCCCTAATGGTAGTTTATTTTATAACTGAAATTTGGCCATTTTGATCATCCTCACTCATTTTGCCCCATTCTCTCACTGCCATGCTTCTGGCACCCACCTGTCTGTTTCCGCTACCTGTGAGTTTTCAGGTTATTTTTTTTAATCCATGTGTAAGTGAGAATATATGGTGTTTGTCTTCTTCTATTTGATTTATATCACTTACTGTAGTGCCCTCAAGATCCATCCATGTTGTCACAGATGGCAAGCTTTCATTCTTTTTTATGACTGAATAATATTCCGCACATATAGCACATCTTCTTTATCGATTCATCTGCTGGTGGACACTTAGATTATTTCAGTGTCTTGGTGATTGTAAATAATGCGGCAGTGAACAGGGGGGTGCGTATGTCTTTCCAAATAAACATTTTCATTTTCTTCAAATACACACCCAGAGCCGGAATTGCCGGATCACATGTCGTTCCGTGTTTAGTTTTTTGAGAGCCGTTCATTCTGTGTTCCATAGCAGCTGCACCAGTTTGCATCCCCACCAGCAGCACACAGTGGTTCCCTTTCCTCCACAGCCTCACCAGTGCTTAATTCTTGTTATTTCTTGGGTGTTTTTTAATAACAGCTGTTCTAGCAGGTGTGAGGTGATATCTCATTTTTGTTCTGATTTGCATTTATTTCCCTGATGGTTAGTGATGTTGAGCTCCTTTTCATGTGTTTGTTGACCATCTGTATGTTTTCTTTGGAAAAAGGTCTATTCAGATTGTTTGCCCATTTTTAAACCAGATTATTTTGGCTATTGAATTTAGTGAGTTCATTATATATTTTGGATATTAACCCATATTCAGTTATATGATTTGTAGATATTTTCTCCCACTGGGAAAGTTACTTTTTCATTTTGTTAATGGTTCCCTTTCCTCTGCATAAGGTTTTTAGTTTGATGTGTTCCCACCTTCTTATTTTTGCTTTTGACATCAAATCTGAAAGAATCCTCACCAAGAATGAAGTATAGTTTGAAGCCAGGAAGCATGGTACCGCTAGCTTTGTTCTTCTTTCTCAAGATTGTTTCGGCTATCTGGGGTCTTGCACACTACAGTTTCTTAATTCATCTACTAAAGCACATCTCGGTTGCTTCTAATGTTTGGCAGTTATGAAGAAAGCTGCCATAAACATCTGTGTGCAGGTTTGCGCGTGAATGTAAGTTTTCAACTCCTTTGTGTAAATAAATACCAAGAAGTGTGATTGCTGGATTGTATGGTAAGAGTGTGTCTTCCAAAGTGATGTGTTATTTTCATTTCCACCGGAAATGTGTGAGAGTTGCTGTTGCTGCACACCCTGTCCAGCTTTGCTGGTGTCAGTGTTCCAGATTTGGGCCGTTCCATGTGTGCGTTTTTTCAAATACTTTCTTCCAGTCTGTGGCTTGTTTCCTAATTCTCTTTATATTTTCTTTCACAGAGCAGAAGTTTTTAATTTTAAATAAATCAAGGTTATTAGTTATTTATTTCATGGATCATGTCTTTGGTGTTATACTTAAAAAGGCATCACCATACCCAAGGACATCTAGGTTTTTTCCTTTGTTATCTTTTAGGAGTTTGGTAGTTTTGCATTTTACACTTAGGCCTGTGCTGCATTTTGGGTTAATGTATATGAAGAGTAAAAAGTCTGTGTCTGCATTTGTTTGCTTTTGCATGTTTATATCCAGTTGTTCCAATACTATTTGCTGAAGAGACTTCTTTTATTCTTCTTTAATTGTTTTTTTTGTTTTTTGGCTGTTGAGCTTTGAGAGTTCTTAATATATTCTGTGTACTGGTCTTTTGTCAGAGCAGTAGTTCACATTTTCCCATAGTTCTGTAGCTTGTCTTTTCATCCTCTTACAGAGTCCTTTGTGGATCAAAATTTAAGAATTTTGATGAAGTCAGGTTTATGAAATTTTCCTTTAATAGATGATGCTTTTGGTGCTTTTTAGAACTCTTTGCTTAACCTGAGATCCTAAAGATTTTTTCCTATATTTTTTCTTAAAGGTGTTACAGGTTTTAGTTTTACATTTAAGTCTATGATCCATTTTTGAGTTTTGTATAAGATGTCCATTTTAGATCAAGGTTTTGTGGATTCTTTTTGTTTTTGTTTGCCTATGGATGTCCAAATTGCTGTGTCAGTACTTGTTGAAAAGGCAGCCTTTCTTTTATTGAACTGCTTTTTGCACCTTGGTCCAAAAACATATTGTGTAGTCTGTTCCTCTATTCTGTTCCACTGATCTATGCATCTGTTCCTCTGCTGATACCACACAGTGTTGATTACTATAGCGATAGAAGGTGTCTTTAAATCTGGTAGTCTGGTTCTTCCTACTTTGCTTTTTGCTTTTTTCAGAATTGTTTTAGCTATTCTAGTTCCTTTACCTTTACATATGAATTGTAGAATAACATTTTCTGTATCTGTTGGGTTGGCTAAGACATAGGTTCAGGTTTTTCCTTACAGTATTACCAAAAAAAAAAAAAAAACTGAGTGAACTTTTTGGCCACCCAATATATAACTCTTGCTAGGATTTTGGTAAGAATTGTGATAAACCTGTAAGTCACCTTTGCTGCTGCTGCTGCTGCTGCTGCTAAGTCGCTTCAGTCGTGTCCGACTTTGTGCGACCCCATAGACGGCAGCCCACCAGGCTTTGCCGTCCCTGGGATTCTCCAGGCCAAGAACACTGGAGTGGGTTGCCATTTCCTTCTCCAGTGCACGAAAGTGAAAAGTGAAAGTGAAGTCGCTCAGTTGTGTCCGACTCTTCGCGACCCCATGGACTGCAGCCTACCAGGCTCCTCTGTCCATGGGATTTTCCAGGCAAGAGTACTGGAGTGGGTTGCCACTGCCTTCTCCAAAGTCACCTTTGGGAGAGTTAAAAATCTTTCCTGTGTTGACTCTTCATTCTGCGAACATGGTATGTCCCTCCATTTATTTAAATCTTTGATTTATTTCATCAACATTGTATAATTTTTAGCATATAAGTCCTGTATATGTTTTGTTTGAACCATACATAAGTATTTACAACCTGCCTGCAGTATGAGAGACTTGGGTTTGATCCCTGGATTGGAAAGATCTCCTGGAGAAGAGATGGCTAACCGCTTGAGTATTCTTGCCTGGCAGAGGAGTCTGGCAGGCTACAGTCCATGGGGTTGCAAAGAGTTGGACACGACTGATGACTTCCAGTTCAGTTCAGTTCAGTTCAGTTGCTCAGTTGTGTCCAACTCTTTGCAACCCCATGAATCGCAGCACACCAGGCCTCCCTGTCCATCACCAACTCCCAGAGTTCACTCAGACTCATGTCCATCAAGTCAGTGATGCCATCCAGCCATCTCATCCTCTGTCGTCCCCTTCTCCTCCTGCCCCCAATCCCTCCCAGCATCACACTCTTTTCCAGTGAGTCAACTCTTCGCATGAGGTGGCCAGAGTACTGGAGTTTCAGCTTTAGCATCAGTCCTTCCAAAGAAATCCCAGGGCTGATCTCCTTCAGAATGGACTGGTTGGATCTTCTTGCAGTCCAAGGCTCTCTCAAGAGTCTTCTCCAACACCACAGTTCAAAAGCATCAATTCTTCGGCGATCAGCCTTCTTCACAGTCCAACTCTCACATCCATACATGACCACTGGAAAAACCATAGCCTTGACTAGATGGACCTTAGTCGGCAAAGTAATGTCTCTGCTTTTGAAAATGCTATCTAGGTTGGACATAACTTTTCTTCCAAGGAGTAAGCGTCTTCTAATTTCATGGCTGCAGTCACCATCAGCAGTGATTTTGGAGCCCAAAAAAATAAAGTCTGGCACTGTTTCCACTGTTTCCCCATCTATTTCCCATGAAGTGATGGGACCAGATGCCATGATCTTCGTTTTCTGAATGTTGAGCTTTAAGCCAACTTTTTCACTCTCCTCTTTCACTTTCATCAAGAGGCCTTTTAGCTCCTCTTCACTTTCTGCCATAAGGGTGGTGTCATCTGCATATCTGAGGTTATTGATATTTCTCCC
>SJYT01030764.1:234961-246640 GCA_006410635.1 Cephalophus harveyi
TTTTAGCTCCTCTTCACTTTCTGCCATAAGGGTGGTGTCATCTGCATATCTGAGGTTATTGATATTTCTCCCGGTGCTTCATATAAATGTATACAAAGGTCTTATGGGTTTCACATCATCTTCTGGCCATGAGGCCTGCTGACATTTTATGGCCTTTTCTGATAACGGTCAGTCAACCAGAAAACTTATTTTTCCAGGGGTGATGTTTTCTTAAACCAAGCTCCACCCTCCAAATAAAGTTGCATTTCTATAGGGTGAAGGTGTAGTGGGTTACAATCAAGAAAGTAATTTACTTAGCCTAAGTTTAACAAGATTAATCTTAAAGGTTAATACTTATATCTCCTATATGCTAGTTATATTATAAGGGCAGGGAATATGGAGATTTAGCAGCAAATAGTGGCTCAACAAATGAAAAACCCTTCACCAATATAATTTCTAATCAACTCACTATACTATACTAATAATTTTCTAACTTCTCAAAAGAGTCTGTTTATAGAAAGTTTAAAGCATCTCGTGCCTCTCATGTTTGGGAGGCTGTAAACAATCACGTGTGGCCAGATGAACCCGCTCAGGCAGGCTAGAGAACCTTCAGAGGAGTTTGTGAGTTGAAACACTCTTGTGACGCCCAGGAATTTTTACTAACTGGAGCTGTAAGTTAACTCCTTCTCCGAGAGAGAGGTAATGGGGATCAGCCTCCCATAAAGTCCGAGGTATAGGTGAGAGCGTGAAACAGTAATGTAGGTAGACTGGTTTTGGGGGTAGATGCTCAGGAACAGGGGGTTTCCTGAGGCTCTATCCCGCCTTGCGTATGCTGAAGACTCCTTCCTCATGACCTTTGCCATGGGCGGAGTTCCTGACGCTGGCTCCCGGCAAAGCCTGGTGGGCTCCAGTCCCTGGGGTCGCCAAAGAGTAGAGAGGTTTGAGAACCACGCAGCTGATCCCTTTCCTCCATCTCACCACCGTGATCGTTCCCCGGGTGCGTCACCAGGGGGCGCTGTGCACCTGCTCAGGACTCCCAGCGCCTCAGCAGCCCCGCGCGGACCCCTGCGCTGGCCCCGCTCCCGGGCTCAGCGGCCTGAGCTGCAGGCGACAGCAGGTGCTTCCTCTCAGGGGACAGACTCAGCCGCGGCCCCCAGGCCTCCTCCTGGGAAGGACTCTGCACACGGGGCCGAGCACCCAGGACTGGAGGGTGAAGGGGTCGGGGGGTCATCAGTCCCCACCCTCTTCCCAGAAACAGAGGAGGGGAGGAGCCCCCAGAGCCCACCCCCTGCGCCCCTCCAGCTCTCCTCCGCCTGCGCCCGCTCCTCCTCATCTCTTTGCTAAGAGGCTCCCCTCCCGCTCCCCTCATTCATGACTCTCCTCCCAATCTTGGGCCCCGCTCTTTCTACAAACATACACTGCCGACCTCCACAGTGATGACCAAGCCCATGCTCTGAGAAGGTCGTGAACGAGTTTCCAGATCTTCCTGAAACATTCAGTTCCTCATCCCCCTCCTTGAACCTCTCTAACCCTTCCTTCCCGAGAAGCCTCAGGTTTCCAGCTCTCAGGTGTGACCCCAGGTCGACCCCTCCCTGTTCCGCCCCTGGTTTCTCCTCATTTCCCAGGGGATCCAGTGATGCCCCCCAGCAGCTGATTTATCCCGTGAACGCTCACACTCCGTCCCGTGTGCCCATCGAGTGAGGAGTCAGGAGGGGAGAGAGCCCTGGTCCTGAGACCTGGGAAATGACTCCTGGCCGAGGAGCGTCTGTGCTCAGCTGCTGTGGGACTGACTTTGTGCACAGTGCACCCGAGAGAAGCTGCGGGGACCTGGGCTGGGAAAGCAAGGCTGTCCTGGGCTTTGCCCCGGGGCAGCAGGGGCCGGCAAGGCTGCTCCGTCTGACCACGTCTATGGCCACGTCTGAGATTCCTGAGAACAGCTGATCTGCCTTGTCCTGTCCTATCGCTCATCTCAGAGCTGAGACTGGCCCATGGCTCTGATAACTCAGCCTGCCCTGTTTCAGAGCAGAAAGTCCTGCTAAGACATGAAAATCCTTCAGTGGAGTTGCTGCGTCAGAAAGGCTTTACAATCATTTTATTTAAAGAACAGAATCTACAAGGAAAATTATGTTTTAGAAATAGTACCATGGCAATGCAAAATTAAAACAGAGCCATAGTCGGACACAACTTAGTGACTGAACCACAGCATTTTCTTCTGTTAAATTTGGGCATCTATTTTAAGTGAATCTGTCTCTCCCTTCCAGGATCCTGGGCCCAGGCTGTGCTGACTCAGCCGTCCTCCGTGTCCGGGTCCCTGGGCCAGAGGATCTCCATCACCTGCTCTGGAAGCAGCAGCAACGTTGGATATGGCAATTATGTGAACTGGTACCAACAGATCCCAGGATCGGCCCCCAGAACCCTCATCTATGGTGCAACCATTCGAGCCTCAGGGATCCCCGACCGATTCTCCGGGTCCAGGTCTGGGAACACAGCCACCCTGACCATCAGCTCGCTCCAGGCTGAGGACGAGGCGAATTATTACTGTTCATGTTATCACAGTGATAACAGTCATAGCACAGTGCTCCAGGCCAGGGGGGAAGTGAGACAAAAACCTGCTCTCCTCTGACATGGGCCTCTGCCACAGCAGCCGCTTCTGTGGTCTGTTTGATTTAAAACTGTGGTCTGAGCCCGACACGAAGGATTTGGTCCGGGAAATATTTTCTGATCTTCTTCATTCTGCTCCCTCACCAACGCTTTTCTTAGGCAACCACATACATACTATATGATTATCTGAGGTTGAGCAGAAGGCCCTGAATGCCAGAGGCAGGTCCCGGCGGACAGAGTCCATGACGACTGCTGCCGATGCAGACACTTCTGTTTGCTTGATTTAAAACGGGGGTCTGAGCCCCACAACAGGAAATTGGTCTGGGAAACCCTTTCAGTTCTTCCTTCTGCCCCCTCACCAAGGCTTTGCTTTCGGCAACCACTTTTTATATGATTATCTGAGGTTGAGCAGAAGGCCCTGCATGCCAGAGGCAGGTCCCGGCGGACAGAGTCCATGACGGTCAGGTCAGAACCAGAGAGACAGCGTCCGGCTGTGTCTGATTCTGGCCTCTTCAGCTCCTCGGCCGTCGCTGGCTGAGCTGAGGCCCGGGCTGCCGCTCCTGCCTCTCCTGTGCCCGCCTCTCAGGCTCCCCCAGGGCTCCAGGCCTGCGGGGACTAGACCAGGACTGCTGTCTCCCCGGGGGAGGTGGGGCAGCCCAGGGGCTTCCTGCTCAGGCTCTGCTGGGCCTTCTGCTGCTGGCCCACCCTGGGCCCAGGTCATCGGGGGGTCTGCCCGAGCATGGAGGCTCCTCCTCTCCCCTCTGTCCTCAAAGTCCCTCCAGCAGCCCAGTCCCAGGACAGGGTCTCAAAGGACACAGAAAATCTGTCTCCCATCGCTGGGGACACAGGGTCTGTTAGTTCCCTATCTCAGTGTCCGAGGTGGGGGTCCGTCAGCGCATCTCAGCCCTGGCAGGCCCCCCGCCCTCGGCCTCTCTCCTGCACGGGGAGCAGGGCCTGCTCTCGGCCTCCTCTGTCCCCTCGTGGTGTCCGGGGCTCGGCAGGGGGACTCAGCCAGGGTCGGTGACACCACGGATGCTTAGCCACACGCACCTGCCTGGGAACAGCAACACTGTTGGCACCGAGCGGGCCACATCGGGGCAGTAGCAATTGTGCTGGGTCCCAAGCTCCTGAGCACAGGAGTCACAGCCCGCCCGCAGGGTCTCAGCGAGGCTGGCGGGCTCCGGGTCGGGTGGGGCCCCCTGACCGTCTCTGGGCTGACTGTTCCTGCTCGGCTGGGACTCAGCCCTGCTGCTCACAGGAGGCCTCAGGCCTGGTGGAAGCGACCCTACCCTGAGCTCCCGGCCTCAGCCCCACGTGGGGTCAGGGAGCACAGGTCACACGCCTGTGTCCTGCTCCCTGTCACCGCCCTCTCACTCACACGTGCGGGGTCTGCACATTGGCCGCCTGGGCTGTGGGCCCACAGTTAACAGAGATATATTCTGGAATAAGTGGGATTATTCCTTCTACTTCTCCCTTTTCCCTTAAGCCTTAGATTTGCCGTATCCTCAAATTTCATACACACAAAATGACATATTTTCCACTGTATTGAGGAACCTTGCTCAATAGGCCCCACATCAAGCACTGCGGGTCTTTGCCTGGTGGATCGGGCCTCAGACACAGATACTGAGAAAGGACACAGTTACCGCAGGCCGTGGGAAGCGGACACTGTAGCAGCAGCTCAGAAATGGTTGTAAAATCGCATTTCATGTCACGCGGCGAGAATAAGAATGGAGGGGCCACGCTGCACACCTTACTGCACCGATTCCCTCCTGAAGCCCCTCCCCTGCTCTTCCAGCTCTTCTGCTCCAGGTAAAAGCATAAGGCGGAAGTGAATCTAGAATACTCCACGGCGTTCACCGACTGTAAGACACATGATAACTGTATGTTCTGATCAGAACGCACGTGTTTTTCTCATCTTTTCATTTGGTATTCAGGAGAAATTAATTTAGTGGTTGTATTGTTAAGTGTCTTCTAAAGAGTTGCAAGTAGATTGAGGCCACCCCTGTTTACTAATGGTTTCTCTGAGGAGAGGAGAGGCTAGCTTAGCCCCTAGGGCTGGTGCTGCTGTGAGTGAGCACACCGCAGCCCTGAGGCCCTGGACTGCTGAGCCCGGCACTGGATCCAGGGCCTGTGGGGGGAGCCCTGTCCCCTCAGAGACCGCAGGGGACTCTGGGGCTCCCTGCACCCTGAGCGGTGACCTCAGTGTGGCCGCTCTGCTGTTACTGGAACCAGCAGACGCCAGCGAGCCCTCCTCGGTCCTCCGGTCCTGCCACGCAGACTCCAGGAAGAACCAGGCTCCGGGGGCCCCGCGGGCTTTCTGCATCCAAGGTGCCTCGGCCAGTGCAGGGCTCCTGCTCGGCTCTGGGCTGCGCCTGAGGACGAGGCTGACTGTGACCGCGCAGGCTGGTGCAACAGGGCTCCTCACAGCGACGCAGGTAGACGGGAAGCTGGGACGAGAGCCTCAGCCTGTCAGGGGCTTGTTCTTAGAGAACATCAAATCTTAAATAATACCCCAGAACCAATTGATTCCTGAGGCATGTTCCGGTTCATAATATGTCTACTCCCAACGGTAGAGTCAGTTTTGCTGAAGTCAAAAAAGAAAACAATTTCTGATGCCACTGAAGTGCACCCTGGCCATCCGTGCGATCACGGGAGCCGTGGAGCGGAGCTCCCTCACTTGAGATCAGGAGCAGGAGGCTTTCCCAGACGCGCCTTCAGCAGAGTCCGTGGACCATCCCAGCAGGCACATCGTCCCCCAGGGTGAGGACTCTGCTCCTGAAGGGGCAGAGCAGAGCGCGTGAGGAGGGAGGGGCGCCGGGGATCCACCGCAGGAGGCAGGGAGCCCGGAAGTGGTTCTCCTGACCCACAGGTGCCGGCTCTGGGCTGCCCTCCGCTCCTCTCGTCTCCACCCCACTGGGGCATTTCCTCCTTCAGGCCTGGGGTGCTCTGTGGCCGGTCAGGAGCAGGGGCTCCCCAGGATGGGCCCGGGTCCCTCTGCCTGTGACGCCCCCGATGAGCCCAGATCCGGGGGCCCCACGTCCTGCCGGAGGAACAGCGGGGAAGCGGAGAGCACCAGGCAATGACAAGGGATTCCAGGCAAAGTCCCTGCCTTTGTGACCCAGGACAGAGGTGAGGGACACTCAGGGCCTCGGCCCTGTTCTCTGCCTCCTGCTGGGTCCACACGCCCTCCTGGATCACTCTGGACCCCATCCTGATGAGGAGGCTGGTCATCAGCGTCACGCAGCTCATCACTAACCACAGCCACAGGGAATTCCCGGGTGGTGGGGATGTCTGATGAAAGCCTGCCCTGTACTCCCGCGTCGGACCCATCACTGCCCTGACCCTGCCTGTGACGTCACCAGGGCTGGTTCAGGCCTCTGCTATTACATCCAGGCAGTCTCACCTCCTCATCCTGCTCCATCATTATGGGCCCATGAAATTGTCTCTTTTTCTGTCTGGTCTCCAAATACAAGCAGAATGCCCATGTGCCCAGATACACAGGGTCCCTCACAGGTCCTGAGCAGGATGTCGAGGAAGCAGAAGCCCAGCATCTGTGCCCTGGAGCCCCAGGGGGCCTCTCCCACCCGCTGCACGTCCCTCTCCTGCTCCAGGCTTTGTGCTCTGCCCTGAACCCTGACACTGGGGGAAGCTGGCTCCTCCCTTTCCCCGGGGATTGCTGCCTGAAGAGCCCTCCTCTCCAGGTTCTGGGAGACCCTCCCCACTAGGATGCGGCTCCCAGACTCCTCACGTGCTCATTTCCTCCTCTTTCCCTCATGGTCTCTCCCCCTTTCCCTCCCTGGTTCCTTCTTTGAGATGATATTGGATCAATGTCACTAGTTTGGACACAGACCTTATAAACCCACCTCCATTAAATCTATGGATTCTAACAGTCGAAGTTTAGAAGGTTAGACTTCACCATGTCCAGTGAAGATCAGGCAACGGTCATAAGGGTTTCTCAACCAGAGATGAAACGGGAGCACAGAGAAGGATGAGATTCCCATTTATAGGCATAATCTTTTATACCAAACATTTAATATAGAAAAGAGTATAAAATTAGACTAAAAACATCTTTAAATATCTGAGTCGAAAAGAAGTGCTGTGAGGACCATGATCAAGGGTAAATGAGAAGCCTTGGAAGTGACCAAGAAGAGCATTGTTGCACCTGAGAGCCGCCTATTCTCTGTGCAGAGAGAGAAATAAGAAGAGAGCCATGCAGTCCGGGCTGGGCAGGTCCCGGGAGGCCCTGCAAATCCAACCTTGACTCCCTATCAAGCTGGGAAGGAAGCTCAGACAGAACCATGACCAGGCACAGCCCACGGGCATGCTGGGAGTCGGAGCCCTGGAAACTCAGCTTCCGGTGGTTGTGTTCTGGCAGTGAGCCCACGAGCTCGGCGCAGCAAGCTGAGCCTCAGGGAGTCCTGAGATGCATTGGTTTATCAGCATGCCATTCATGCCATTCAGGGTCTGAGGTCATTCAGCTCACTTCAGTTCAGTCGCTCAGTCATGTCCGACTCTTTGCAACGCCATGATCACATCACGCCAGGCCTCACTGTCCATCACCAACTCCCGGACTTCACCCAAACTCATGTGCACTGAGTCCGTGATGCCATCCAGCCAGCTCATCCTCTGTCGTCCCCTTCTCCTCCTGCCCCCAATCCCTCCCAGCCTCAGGGTCTTTTCCAATGAGTCAACTCTTCACATGAGGTGGCCAGAATATTGGCGTTTCAGCTTCAGCATCAGTCCTTCCAGTGAACACCCAGGACTGGTCTCCTTTAGGATGGACTGGTTGGATCTCTCATTAGGTACCTGGAAAAATCACTGACCAGGCCCACATTAGGCGAGGGGGGCTCATTCTACTGCCCTGGGCGGTGACATCAGGAAGACCCCGCTGCAGGTGTGAGAAAGCCCTTCCTGGAGGCTGTGGTGTGCAGGGGGGGAGGGGGAGGCCTGGGTCCAGCAGGGGGCGCTGCGGGTCTGGTCCTGAGCGCGCAGGGTCCTGGCCAGGCAGGCTGGCACCTCCTCTGGTGACTCTTGCCCACGTGGGCAGCAGGGTCCTCACTGGCGGGTGACGTCCTGCACCGGGGCCCCCAGGGGCCACGGCAGCTCTCAGCTCAGAGCCACAGGCTCGCCTCTCTGTTCCTGCCACTCTGTCGTGGGGTCAGCGCCCAGACCTGACATCCAACCAAGGACAGAGGGCCGGTCACACAACAGAAATGGACTTCCGTCAGGAACCTCGCCCTCCAGGGACCCCTGGACAGGGGATGCGACCCCTGCGGAGGCTGCCCCGTTGCCCACGGAACGCCCGGGTGTTCCCAGCGGAAGAGGGAGGCAGGCAAGGACCCTCTGTCCCATCCGTGTCATTTAGAAATGCTCCCTGGTGTGTTATTTGGCAGATTCAACATTTTGTAGTGAATACGGAAACTGATACTGTGTCAGTTTTTGTGGCTTCCTTACCTGTTCCTTCCCTTTATATTAACACTTGTAACATGAGAGTCCCTTGGACTGCAAGGAGATCCAACCAGTCCATTCTGAAAGAGATCAGCCCTGGGATTTCTTTGGAAGGAATGATGCTAAAGCTGAAACTCCAGTACTTTGGCCACCTCATGCGAAGAGTTGACTCATTGGAAAAGACTCTGAACCCTGGACAGGGGATGCGACCCCTGCGGAGGCTGCCCCGTTGCCCACGGAACGCCCGGGTGTTCCCAGCGGAAGAGGGAGGCAGGCAAGGACCTCTGTCCCATCCGTGTCATTTAGAAATGTTCCCCGGTGTGTTATTTGGCAGATTCAACATTTTGAATGGAACTACGGAAACTGTGCCAGCTTTTGTGGCTCCCTTCCTCATTCCTTCCCTTGATGTTCACACTGGTAACATGAACTGTATGAAATTACAAGCTCACCAAACTGTCATCAATATGTGCCTATAAGAAGAGAATTCAGTAGGAATACATATTTTTCACCTCTATGAGTTCAGGTTCTCAAACACCTCTGACAGAAATCATGTGCATTTTATTAAACAGCTACTTTAGCAGCAAATCTAACATGAATACAAAATAAGAATAGTATTTACATTTTTATGTCAAAGTTACAAGAGATGGACAAGACTTTTCCCGTCTCTTCCACACACGTGAACACGAGACGTCGAGCTCCTTCTCCTCCTCGTTGCCCCCCCACCCCTCCCCCGTCCCGCGTCCATCGGTTCCACCCCGAACCACAGGGAAGGGAGCTTTACAAGGTCCACAGTGCTCACCACACCCACCTCTCACACACGGGGCTTTTCTATTTCTGATGATGAGACATGTGTCCCAACTTTGTTGGAACTGAACTTGCCAGCTATGGTAATTGCACGATGAAATGGTGACCTTTACCCGTAAAACCCGCAGTTCTGTTGAAGGTGCTCCACGTGCTCATGGCTGTTTACAGCACAGGCGGCTGTCACCCTAAGCCTGCCCGTGTGCCTCTGCATGTCACTCCCTGCTTCCCACCCTGGTCTCCCCACCGCTGGGACTAGAGACAGTTTAAGAGTGCTCCACCCTTCACAGCAGACACAGGCTCCGGGATTTCCTGCTCGGCTCGGGGCTGGAGGAGGCCGGACAGCACTGCACAGAAGGGACTCAGGGCTCCCTGAGAAGACAGAGAGTGTTCTAAAGACGGGCTCAGGTTTGGGAAAGGCTGGATTATTGCGGCAAGAGACACAGACTTAGGAGAAGGAAATGGCAACCCACCCCAGTATTTTTGCCTAGAGAATCCCGTGGACAGAGGAGCCTGTCCATGGGGTCACACAGAGTCGGGCACGACTGAAGCGACTCAGCCTGCATGCGTGCATGCAATAGAGAAGGAAATGGCAACCCACTCCAGCGTTCTTGGCTGGAGAGTCCCAGGGATGGAGGAGCCTTGTGGGCTGCCGTCTGTGGGGTCGCACAGAGTCGGACACAACTGAAGCGACTTAGCAGCAGCAGAGGAACACTTGCAAACTCCTCCTCCAGACTCAGACACTCCGGGGGAGGACACACGGGACCGAGGTCACCAGGTCACAGGAGCACATTTGTTGAAAGACGTCGCCCCATCACTCAGGGGCTCCTCCCCGAGCTGTCCCCGCCCTGCGTGAGGTCCAGCATCTGCCTCCTTCAAGTCCCCCCACCCCAGGGCCCTCAGGTGACCTCAGGGAGGGGAGGAAGTGATTTGCATGAGGCCCCTCCTCCTCCTGACGGGCTGGAGGCATGAAAAGGCCCAGGACCCCACCTCCAGCCCAGGAGGCTCAGGAGGCCGCGTCCTGGGACGGTCCCCACCATGGCCTGGACGGTGCTTCTGCTCGGGTTCCTCACTTATGGCTCAGGTCAGGGGCTGGGACTCTGCATCTTTGGGGCACCTCCAAGCAGGGTCTGAGGGTCCTTGTCTCCTAACAACCCCTGTCTCTCTCTTGTTCCTTTTAGGGGTGGATGCTCAGACTGTGGTCCAGGAGCCAGCACTGTCCGTGTCTCCAGGAGGGACGGTCACCCTCACCTGTGGACTGAGCTCTGGGTCAGTCACTACCAGTTACTACCCCAGCTGGTCCCAGCAGACCCCAGGCCAAGCTCCCCGACTGCTTATCTACAGCACAAGCAGCCGATATTCTGGGGTCCCTGCTCGCTTCTCCGGCTCCATCTCTGGAAACAAAGCCGCCCTCACCATCACGGGGGCCCAGTCCGAGGACGAAGCCGACTATTACTGTGCTCTGGGAACTGGTGGTTACAATGCCACAGTGATGGAAGCCCGTGGGGAAGTGCTACCCTGCCCGGAGCCAGTGNTGGAGGTGTGTGATGGAGGGGTGTATATATGTGTGTGTGTGTGTGTGTGATGGAGGTGTGTGATGGAGGGGTGTATATATGTGTGTGTCTTTGTGTGATGGAGGTGTGTTTGTGTGTGTGTGTGTGATAGGTGTGTGTGATGGAGGTTGGGTGGGTGTGTGTGATGGAGGTGTGTGATGGAGGGTTGAATGTATGTGTCTTTGTGTGATGGAGGGGTGTATGTGTGTGTGTGATATGGAGGGATGTGTGTGTGTGTGTGATAGAGGTGTGTGTGTGTGTGATGGAGGTGTGTGATGGAGGGGTGTATGTATGAGATGTGTATAAGAGACAGGGTCTGCACTGTGGGCAGCGCCTGCTGTGTGACCCCTGCCCCCACCAACTGCTCGGTCTGTGTGTGATGGGCACTCAGCAGGGTGTCCTCTCTGGCCTGACCTGGGTCCCTGCTCACAGGTCACTGTGGATCCCGGGAGATGCTTCCTCCTGGTCCCCCCCGGGCGGGCAAACTCTGAGTCTCCCTGCCTCACCCCGATTCCCTAAACTCACCCATCAAAGAGGGGCACTGTAAGAGTTTGTGTCTGTGATTTGGGTAAACAGCAACCACAACACCGCAACAGGACTGAAACCTTGGCTCTCGAGAGAGCGGTCATCCCTGGGCCTGCCCTGAGCTGCTCTCCGTGGGCTTGGTCCCACTCGGGGGATGGGAGGACCTGTGTCCTCGCCCTGGAGGAGGAGCCCCGGGATGGGGAGGCTGGAGCCCCGAGTGCAGATCTGGGCTCAGAACAGCAGCAGGAAGAGCTGAGTGGCCAGCACTCTAGCCGCGAGCGACCCTGACTCTGAGGTCAGCTCAGCTGGGGCGGGTGAAGGGGAGGCTGTGGGCACAGGGGCCCCTGTGAGGAAGGGCGGGCAGGCCCTGGACGCAGTGGGGGAGCTTTGAGGGTGCCCCAGTGAGTGAGGGAGGCGCAGAGTGTGGTGTCGCTTGGCACCGACTTGGCACAGACTTGGCACAGCCCGTGATGTCACTTCCCAGGACCCACCGTCTCCAGGGCGCCTCGCCGGGGAGAAGAGCTTTTTGGGAGATCCTGCCTCTGTGAGAAAGAGAGAGGTGTCATCACATCCCCAGAATCTGTCATCAGTGCCCTGGCGCCTGGTCCTGACGTGTGTGTGTGATGGAGGGGTGTGTGTGTGTGTGTGTGTAAGATGGAGGTGTGTCCGTGTGTGTGATGGAGGTGTGTGTGTGTGTGATGGGTGTGTGTGATGGAGGGGTGTGTGTATGTGTCTGTGTGTGATGAAGGTGTGTGTGTGTGTGTGTGTGTGG
>SJYT01030764.1:248261-273916 GCA_006410635.1 Cephalophus harveyi
GGGGCTTGGGGGTGGGATGTAAAAGCTGGAAATCCTAATCCTAAGGCACCAGAAAGTACCAGGGGGCTGGTCTCTGCTCTCCCCGACCCCCCCCCGCCCCCCGCCCCCGCACACATTCAGGAAAGGCCTCGGCGCGCCCCCTGGTGGTCTTGCCCAAGCACACATCCTCACCTGGTGATGGAGCTCTTGGAGTGAGCTTTCCCCAGAGTGGTTTTGAAATTATGCCCTTCAGGATGTGTTTGAATAGAAAACAACAGCCAACTGTAGCTCACCCTGTAGTGCATGTGAGTGTTACACTGTGGATGTGTGATTCTGAGATTTTAAATGAACCAACATGTGTTCATGGAGTAGTAAAAATCTAAGGTCGTCACTTAAAATAGATGCCTACATTTAACTGAAGAAAAATGTTAAGTCACTAGGCTGTGTCCAACTCTGGCTCTGTTTTGATTCTGCGTTGCCATGGTACTATTTCCAAAACATAATGTTCCTTGTAGCCTCTGTTCTCTAAATAAGATAATTTTAAAGACTTTCTGACAGATATGGCATCTCCACTGGGGTATTTTATGTTGTAGCTGGACGTTCTCTCCGTGAAACAGGGCAGGTTGAGTTATCAGAGCCATGGGCCAGTCTCAGCTCTGAGATGAGACACAGGACAGGACAAGGCAGATCAGCTGTTCTCGGGAATCTCAGACATGACCATAGACATAGTCAGACGGAGCAGCAGTGTCGCCCCGGGGGCAGAGCCCAGGACAGCGTTGCTTTCCCAGCCCAGGGCCCTGCAGCCTCTCCCGGGCGCACTGTGCACAAAGTCAGTCCCACAGCAGCTGAGCGCAGACGCTCCTCAGCCAGCAATCATCTCCAGGTCTCAGGACCAGGGCTCTCTCCCCTCCTGACTCCTCACTCGATGGGCACACAGGACGGATGTGAGGTTTCAGGGGATAAATCAGCTACTAGAGGGGTTCAAGATCCCCTGGGAAATGAGGGGACCCTGGGGATGAAAGAGGGGGGAACGAGTAGGGGCCACACCTGAGCGCCAGAGACCTGAGGCTTCTCGGGAAGGAAGGGTTAGAGAGGCTCAAGGAGGGCCCGAGGAAGTGAGTGCTTCAGGAAGATCTGGAGACACGTCCATGATCTCCCGGCAGAGGGAGCTGGGTCGTGACCGTGGTGATCATGGTCCACAGACCCACATGGCCACTGGAGGTCTGTAGAAAGAGCGAGGCCCAGGATTGGGAGGACAGTCATGAATGAGGGGTCGGGAGGGCAGGCTCTGAGCAGAGGGGAGGAGGAGCGGGCGCAGGCGGAGGAGAGCTGGAGGGGCGCAGGGGGTGGGCTCTGGGGGCTCCTCCCGCCTCTGTTTCTGGGAAGAGGGTGGGGACTGATGACCCCCTGACCCCTTCACCCTCCAGTCCTGGGTGCTCGGCCCGGGAGCAGCTTCACTCCCAGGGGGAGGCCTGGGGGCCGCGGCTCTGAGTCTGTCCCCTGAGAGGAAGCACCTGCTGGCGCGCCCACTCAGGCCGCTGAGCCCGGGAGCGGGGCCAGCTCAGGGGACCCTGTGTGTGTGCTGAGGGGTCGCCAAGGCTGAGCGGTAAGCATCGCCCCCTGGTGACGCGCCCGGGGCACGTTCACGGGGGTGAGACTGTGAGCAAGGTGCTGTTCAGCTGCTTGGTTCTCAATCCTGTCTCCTCTGCGACCCCGTGGACTCTAGCCCACCAGGCTCGTTGGTCCATGGGATTCTCTAGACAACAACCCTGGAGTGGGCTGCCGTTTCTTCCTCCAGAGGATCTTCCCACCCCAGGGACAGAACCCACGTCTCTTACGTCGTTTGCATTGGTAGGCGGGTTCCTTACCACTACTCATGCCTGGGAAGCCGTGTGAGAAAGGAGCGGAGCAGGGGCTGCCTTTTTTCCTGTCACCGAATACTTTATCAATGAACAAATAAACGAATCAAATAATGAATATTACATGTCTTTGATAGCACACGGAACTTTTTTATTGTCACCTATTGTATTTTCAGGTTATTCTATCTTGTTCTCATGATTCTTTTTTTTCTCCTTCCATTTATCTCCTTTTCCTTTGGACCCAAGAGTGTTTGAATTTGTTAATCAAATACATTTGATGTCTTGTCCCTAAAAATATCTGTCACCTGCTGTCACCGTCTCAGGCATCTCACCATTGATGTCTATGCCGTCTCACTTCCCTTCAACAGTTAGTTTCCTGGTTCTTCAAATAAGTGACAGTTTCTACTGGATACTGGACTGTGTGGAAATTGCAGGGGGGGAGCCGAGGGAGGCGGGGCTCGGCTCCGGGGGCTCCTCCCCTCTCTGCTCCTGGGGAAGCCTGTAGTCTGATGACCCTGAACAGGACGCCCTCTAATTCTGGGTCCTCCGAACTGTTTGAAGCTTCACTCCCAGAGCTGGAGGGGTCGGCGCTCTAAGTCTGTCTCCTGAGAGGAAGCGCCTGCTGAGACCCCCACCTCAGTCCTCTGAGCCCGGCCCGGCCCAGGGCAGGGGACCATCTGGGGGGCGCAGGTTCCGCCAGGTCCGGGAGGGTGCACAGCGCCCCCTGGTGACGCACGCGGGGCACGTCCACGGTGGGAAAAGGTGAGGAAGGAGGGAGCTGCCGCTCCATTTGCCAAGTAAGCGCGCATCAGTGAGGGGTGTGCATCCGCTGCCCACTGACCCAGCAACCGGGGGCGCTGACCCCACTGCTCTGCGTCTGACGCTGACCTGGGCACCTGGGGCGACTCCTGTCAGCAGCGCCCTCCCCCCAGGGGCTGGAGGCCACTCCCTGTTGGCCAGGCTGAGGGGGCTGCGGGGCTGCAGAGCCTGGCGCCCAGCTCCCGGGACTCTGAGCACTAGGGACGCCAGGGAGGGAGGGGGTGATCGCAGGCCAACCACCGGCCCCCATCTCACAGTCAGCACTGATGACCCAGGGGGGTCAGGCCCAGGCCGTCCTGGCCCCACAGTCACCAGCAGGGGGGACGGGGGTGCACACGAGCCTGCTCTCCCACTCGCTCGGGCTCCGCTTGTTGCCGCTCCATCCCCCGCGCACTGTTTACGGGGCAGGGCCTGGGGGCGGTCCACCTGCTGAGGAGCCCAGCCTTGACCCCAGGGAATCAGCTGAGAGTGTGGGGGTTTTGGGGGCCAGTTCTGAGTAAGGTTCTTCCAGGAGCATAAGTCCTCCCATGAGCCTCGAGGTGTGCCCTTAGACAGCACAGGTTTGTGGAAATTCCTCCCAACTTCAGTCTTATGTTTAAATACAGACACAGGTTTCCCCATGGCCTCAGATGTGAATTGTGTTTCTGGAGAGTAAGGTTCTTCCAGGAGCATAAGTCCTCCCATGAGCCTCGAGGTGTGCCCTTAGACAGCACAGGTTTGTGGAAATTCCTCCCAACTTCAGTCTTATGTTTAAATACAGACACAGGTTTCCCCATGGCCTCAGATGTGAATTGTGTTTCTGGGGTTTTGGATTTTGACCGCGACCTGGGAGTGAGTGTGTTATGGGGAATTAACATGCCTGGACTGGATTGTAAGATAATTCTCAGGGGTTATTTCCCAAGAACAGACAAAGACATACATCTGGAAATATGATGTCCCTAAATATTTGGGGAGAGGGGGCAGTTTCTTGCTAACCACAGATTCCTGCCACCAACAAAAGGCTGTGATTCAGGAGCTCCAGTTGGGAAACTGCACTCTATTGAATTCCACTGGTGGTGCCCCTTCGGGTAAATGGAACGTCCATTTGTCTCCAAGATCAAGTTCATGATGCTGTGCATCTCTTAGTGTGATTTGAATGACAGGAGTCCTAACGGCAGTGGTGGGGGTCTGAGTCTCCCCGTGGAGCCAAGCCTCCTTCCCAACAACACGGGCAGAGAGGGGTCCCCCTGGAGAGACGGACGCACCCGCGGAGAGCTGGGAGGAGACACGTGGCCATGAGCCACGGGACAGGAGACGAGACCCAGAGCCTCCCTCCCATGGGGACCCCGAGCTGTCTCACCCCCTCCCTGCCTCTCCTGCCACTAAGCGCTGAGCCCTCTGAGCACAAGGGCAGGTTTGGGTAGTGCCGGGGTCCAGCCCTGGTGGATCCAGGGTGATTCGAAGGGTGGACGGCGTCGGCGAGGAAAACTTATTTATTTATTAATATTAGATTAGATTAGAAAGAGATAGTATAGTAGGAAAATTAAGTGGAGAAAAGAGGCTGAATAACTTGGTTTACGGGCTGAATCAATAAAATTTCGGACAAGAAATTTGCACCATCTACGTGAGGCCACCGGCGTCCGTTCGAATTTTGGAAAGTGCCCCGCCTTGGGCTCTTTCTCTCACAATACTTGAAAGCCGGGGCAGGTAAGTAGACATGATGAGCCGCCCGCTCCAGATGGGAATTCAGCCTGAAATTAAAGTAGAAAGAGGAGACACGGTGGAAACCAGTCCAGCAACTGGTTCCATTCCTCTATTGTCTAGAGTCTCCTTATATACCTTTGATTGTACATAGAGATCAATGGGCAATACAAAACTATGCGGCGTCAGCAGCCCTGACTCTTATCAAAACCAGGCTTTTTTTCTCTGCCTACCTAATTGTATACACAAGTCTTAGGTGATTTACATGTCTTCTAGCCAGAGAGCCAATTAACATTTTACAACCTTTTTCCTGATAAGGGTTTGTCAACCAGAAGACTTATTTGTGTTGATCTTCCCAAAGTCTGGTGCCACTCTCAGAAAGCACTAAATAAAGTTACATTCTTACATAGCAAGGACACAAGAGGAGTGCAGTGATATATAACAAAGAAAAGTAATTAACTCAAAAGTCTAGTGTTGCTAACATCAAAACTACTATCTATCTCTTCCCATATCCCGTTTACATTGATTAACATCCTCCAGGTGCCTAAAAGATAAAGAATATGGAGGTCTGGCAGCAGTCATTGAATCAACAGTGAAAACCTTCACCAATGTAATTTTTAACTCTTTAGAAAAGGCTCTGTTTCCTTAAGATGCTTTCGAACTTTGTGCCTCTCGCGGTTGGGGGCTGCAAGCAATTCACAAGCTGTTAAGAGGTCTGGGGAACCTGTTAGGCAAGCAAGCTAGAGAGTTATCAGAGGGGGTTTAACTGAAACATCCCTTTCAAATGCAGAAGACTAAAGCCTTGAATTGACTTTTCCAGAGAATATCAGAAGAGTGGAAAAGCAGAGTACAAAGGCCGGCAGATTCTTATTTTTTGAGGGGTGGATGCTCGGGAAATTCCAGGGGGAACCCCTGAAACCTGAACACGCCTTGCGTTTGCCAGGCTTCCTACCGCATGACCTTGTCACGGGCGGGATTCCTCACACTGGCTCCCGGCAATAAGTGTGTTGGTTTTTTTCTGGGATTTCTATTCTGTTCCATTGATTTATATGTGTGTTTTTGTGCCTGTACTGTACTTTTTTGATTACTGTATTTTTGTAGTATGGTCTGAAGGTAGGAAGCGTGATTCCTCCAGCTCTGTTCTTTATCCTCAAGATTGTTTTGGATGTTAATATATAAATTTTAAACTATTTGTTTCATTTCTGTTAAAAATACCATCGATAGGAGTTGCATTGAATCTGTAGATTGCCTTGAGTAATATGATTATTTTAAGAACGTTGATTCTTCCAATTCAAGAACAGTTTATTTTTCCATCTGTTTGTGTTGTCTTCATCTTCTTTCATCAGCATCTTATAGTTTTCAGAAAACAGGTCTTTTGCCTCCTTAAGTAAGTTTATTCCTAAGTATTTTATTCTTTTTGACTTGATTGTAAATGGGATAATTTCTGTGATTTCTCTTTCTGATAGCTCATTTTTAGGGTATAGAAATGAAACAGATTTCTGTACATTAATTTTTATCTTGCTACTTTACTGAATTGTTTGATGAATTCTAGTAGTTTTCTAGTGTTATTTTTAGGATTTTCTGTGTACAGTATCATGTCATCTGCAAAGAGTGACAGTTTTGCTTCTTCCTTTCCAATTTGGATTCCTTTTATTTGTTTTTATTCTCCTATTACTATTGCTAGGACTTCCAAAACTACATTAAATATAAGTGGCAAGAATGTGAATTCTTGTTAAGAAATTACTTTTATCTTAGTTCCCTTATAAATGATAGTGTAATGGAGTACAACTCAAAGTTTGTCTTTCAGAATTAGCATATTTTCATTTTTGAGACATAATTTTTGTAAACTTTTCTAAACAGTTTATTAAGATGTCTAATATTGTGATACATTTTATCTAGTTGTTTCTATTTTATAATCAGTGTAATACATCAGAAATTAGAGTAACAATTTCACAAGAATAATGAGCACCAACAATGTCTTCAAGATGAAGAAAAATTTATTTATGATATTCCTTATGTATATCATTAAAATGAAACAAGTTTCAAGTTTCAATGAAACTTCATCTAAGTGTACTTTTATTATCAAGAAATTTGAGTATAATTAATGTGCAGAATATTTTTCCTTTTGATTATATTGGTATCTATGTAATATTCTTTTGTACAAAATACAAAACAGAAGCTTTTACCCAAGTTTAGTGTCTCAAAAGGAGGTTCATGCTTATGTAAGACAAATTTCCTCTTTTATCATTTAGCTGAATCAGACTCAGAATGAATTAAAAGGTGTCATGGACTCAAGAGACCAGAACAGATCACTCTACAGGGATTGTAAAATTTGTGCAGATTTTAACTTTTCTGAAAAAAGAGAAGAAATAAAGTATTCAAGTGCAAAGTATTTTTCTGTTTAAAAAGCACTTTATCTTTAACCCTCACATCAGTTCTTAAAGGATACTGCTATTTTTCTCATTTAGGAATAATTCAGATTTAGACTTTCCCTAAATTGTAAAACTTACTGTATCTATGTATTCAACCTGTAAGTCTAGTTATCTTCTATCATTTTATAAACTGAAAAAAAATTATATTATAAAAATCAATTTTAAACTGCTGTAATTTTCTTCATGGGGTTGCAAAGTGTCAGACATGACTTGGTGACTGAAAAACAACATAATTTTCTGCTTCAGTTCAGTTCAGTCACTCATTTGTGTCTGACTCTCCCACTTCCAGAGTTTACGCAAACTCATGTCCTTTGAACTGATGATGTCATCCAACTATCTCATCCTCTGTCGTGCCCTTCTCCTTCTACCTTCAATCTTTCCCAGCATCAAGGTCTTTTCAAATGAGTCAGTTCTTTGCATCAGGTGGCCAAATTATTGGAGTTTCAGCTTTAGCATCACTGTTTCCAATGAGTATTCGGGAATGATTTTCTTTAGGATGGACTGGTTGGATCTCCTTGCAGTCCAAAAGACTCCCAAGAATCTTCTCCAACACCACAGTTCAAAAGCATAAATTCTTCAGCCCTCAGCTTTCTTTATAGTCCAACTCTCACATCCATACATGACCACTGGAAAAACCATAGCCTTGACTAGACAGACCTTAGTCGGCAAAGTAATATCTGTGCTTTTTAATTTTCTGTCCAGGTTGGTCATAACTTTTCTTCCAAGGTGTAAGCGTCTTCTAATTTCATGGCTGCACTCACCATCTTCAGTGATTTTGGAGCCCAGAAAAATAAAGTCTGACACTGTTTCCACTGTTTCCCATCTATTTCCCATCAAGTGATGGGACTGGATGCCATGATCTTCGTTTTCTGAATGTTGAGTTTTAAGCCAACTTTTTCACTCTCCTCTTTCTCTTTCATTAAGAGGCTCTTTAGTTCTTTGCTTTCTGCCATAAGGGTGGTGTCATCTGCATATCTGAAGTTATTCATATTTCTCCCGGCAATCTTGATTCCAGCTTGTGCTTCATCCAGCCCAGCGTTTCCCATGATGTACTCTGTGTTTAAGTTAAATAAACAGGGTGACAATATACAGCCTTGATGTACTGATTTCCCTGTTTGGAAACAGTCTATTGTTCCATGTCTGGTTCTAATGTTGCTTCCTGATCTGCATACAGATTTCTCAAAAGGTAAGTCAGGTGGCCTGGTATTCCCACCCCTTTAAGAATTTTCCACAGTTTGTTGTGGTCCACACAGTCAAAGGCTTTAGCATAGTCAATAAAGCAGATTTTTTTCTGGAACTCTTTTGCTTTTTCGATGATCCAGCGGATGTTGGCAATTTGATCTCTGGTTCCTCTGCCTTTTCTAAATCCAGCTTGAACATCTGGAAGTTGTTCAACATCACATACTGTTGAAGCTTGGCTTAGCTGACTGCTTTTGTGTTTTGCTGACTGCTTTCTGGAGGCTGTCGTATTTACCTGATGCTGTTAGTATTAACACAGTGGGGTTCCCATGGGTTCCTGAAGACTGCCTACTTATATGCACTAATTATCATGAGGCTTCTTAAAATCTATTTCTCCTCTTGTTTGTGCTTGAACAATAGGAATCTTGAATTTCCACTGAAAGTTTTCTTTGCTATGAAGTGTTCAGTATTTTCAGATATCTCTCTAATTTGTTGAATCAAAGCAACTATTTGGATAGCTAAGTTTGTAATTTTACATATCTGTATTTATGATTAACCTATTTCTAATTATATGTACATATGTATGTATTATACACACATATATTTATATATATCCAAATAAGAGATTTTAGTTTTAATAATATAAGACCCTGCTTATTTAACTTATATGCAGAGTACATCATGAGAAATGCTGGACTGGAAGAAACACAAGCTGGAATCAAGATATGGGGACCCTCCCAGGACGCGGCCTCCTGAGCCTCCTGGGCTAGAGGTGGGGTCCTGGGCCTTTTCATGCCTCCAGCCCATCAGGAGGAGGAGGCGCCTCATGCAAATCACTTCCTCCCCTCCCTGTGGTCACCTGAGGGCCCTGGGGTGGGGGGACCTGAAGGAGGCAGATGCTGGACCTCACGCAGGGCGGGGACAGCTCGGGGAGGAGCCCCTGAGAGATGGGGTGATGTCTTTTAGCAAGTGTGACCCCGTGACCTGGTGACCTCGGTCCTCTATCTCCTCCCCGGAGTGTCTGAGGCTGAAGTGGAGTTTGCAAGTCTGTCTCTCTTGCCGCAACAATCCAGCCTTTCCCAAACCTGAGCCCGTCTTTAGGACACTCTCTGTCTTCTCAGGGAGCCCTGAGGCCCGTCTGTGCGGTGCCGTCCGTCCTGCAGCCCTGAGCCGAGCAGGAAATCCCGGAGCCTGTGTCTGCTGTGAAGGGTGAGCGGTCGCCTGGAGCACAGTCTTGTAAAGTGTCTCTAGTCCCGGCAGTGGGGGGACCAGGGCAGGGGTGGTGACATGTAGAGCCACATGGCCAGGCGAGGGGTGACAGCCTTCTGTGGGTAAAAGGATATGACCGTGTGGACTAGCTTCAGTAGAACTGTGGATTTTAGGGGTAAAAATGTCACCATCTCGTCATGCAATGATGGTAGCTGGCAAGTTCAGTTCCAACAAAGTTGGAATACATGTCTCATCATCAGAAATAGAAAAGCCCCGTGTGTGAGAGGTAGGTGTGGCGAGCACCGTGGACCTTGTAAAGCTCCCTTCCCTGTGGTTCGGGGTGGAGCCGATGGACCCGGGACAGGGGAAGGGTTGTGGGGGAAACGAGGAGGAGAAGGAGCTCAGACGTCTCGTGTTCACGTGTGTGGAAGAGACGGGAAAAGTCTTGTCCATCTCTTGTTGCTTTGACATAAAAATGTAAATACTATTCCTATTTTGTATGGATGTTAGATTTGCTGCTAAAGTAGCTGTTTAATAAAATTCACGTGATTTCTGTCAGAGGTGTTTGAGAACCTTAGCTCATAGAGGTGAAAAATATGTATTCCTACTGAATTCTCTTCTTATAGGAACATATTGATGACAGTTTGGTGAGCTTGTAATTTCATACAGTTCATGTTACCAGTGTTAACATCAAGGGAAGGAATGAGGAAGGGAGCCACAAAAACTGACACAGTATCAGTTTCCGTAGTTCCATTCAAAATGCTGAATCTGCCAAATAACACACCAGGGAGCATTTCTAAATGACACGGATGGGACGGGCCTCCTGCCTGCATCCCTCTTCCGCTGGGAACACCCGGGCGTTCCGTGGGCAACGGGGCAGCCTCCGCAGGGGTCGCATCCCCTGTCCAGGGGTCCCTGGAGGGCGAGGTTCCTGACGGAAGTCCATTTCTGTTGTGTGACCGGCCCTCTGTCCTTGGTTGGATGTCAGGTCTGGGCGCTGACCCCACGACAGAGCGGCAGGAGCTGAGAGGCGAGCCTGTGGCTCTGAGCTGAGAGCTGCCGTGGCCCCTGGGGGCCCCGGTGCAGGACGTCACCTGCCAGTGAGGACCCTGCTGCCCACGTGGGCAAGAGTCACCAGAGGAGGTGCCAGCCTGCCTGGCCTGGACCCTGCGCGCTCAGGACCAGACCCGCAGCGCCCCCTGCTGGACCCAGCACCCCCCCCCAACTCACTGCACACCACAGCCTCCAGGAAGGGCTTTCTCACACCTGCAGCGGGGTCTTCCTGATGTCACCGCCCAGGGCAGTAGAATGAGCCCCCCTCGCCTAATGTGGGCCTGGTCAGTGATTTTTCCAGGCACCTAATGACCTCAGACCCTGAATGGCATGAATGGCATGCTGATAAACTAATGCATCTCAGGACTCCCTGAGGCTCAGCTTGCTGCGCCGAGCCCGTGGGTTCACTGCCAGAACACAACCACCGGAACCTGAGTTTCCAGGGCTCCGACTCCCAGCATGCCCGTGGGCTGTGCCTGGTCATGGTTCTGTCTGAGCTTCCTTCCCAGCTTGATAGGGAGTCAAGGTTGGATTTGCAGGGCCTCCCGGGACCTGCCCAGCCCAGACTGCATGGCTCTCTTCTTATTTCTCTCTCTGCAAAGAGGATAGGCGACTCTCAGGTGCAACAATGCTCTTCTTGGTCACTTCCAGGGCTTCTCATTTACCCTTGATCATGGTCCTCAGAGTACATCTTTTTGACTCAGATGTTTAAAGATGATTTTAGTCTAATTTTATACTCTTTTCAATATTAAATGTTTGGTATAAAAGGTTATGCCTATAAAAGGGAATCTCACCCTTGTCTGGGCTCCTGTTTCATCTCTAGTTGAGAAACCCTTATGACCGTTGCCTGATCTTCACTGGACATGGTGAAGTCTAACCTTCTAACCTTGGACTGTTAGAATCCATAGATTTAATGGAGGTGGGTTTATAAGGTCTGTGTCCAAACTAGTAACATTGATCCAATATCATCTCAAACAAGGAACCAGGGAGGGAAAGGGGGAGAGACCATGAGGGAGAGAGGAGGAAATGAGCACGTGAGGAGTCTGGGAGCCGCATCCTAGTGGGGAGGGTCTCCCAGAACCTGGAGAGGAGGGCTCTTCAGGCAGCAATCCCCGGGCAAAGGGAGGAGCCAGCTTCCCCGAGTGTCAGGGTTCAGGGCAGAGCACAAAGCCTGGAGCAGGAGAGGGACGTGCGGGGGGTGGGAGAGGCCCCCTGGGGCTCCAGGGCACAGATGCTGGGCTTCTGCTTCCTCGACATCCTGCTCAGGACCTGTGAGGGACCCTGTGTATCTGGGCACATGGGCATTCTGCTTGTATTTGGAGACCAGACAGAAAAAGAGACAATTTCATGGGCCCATAATGATGGAGCAGGATGAGGAGGTGAGACTGCCTGGATGTAATAGCAGAGGCCTGAACCAGCCCTGGTGACGTCACAGGCAGGGTCAGGGCAGTGATGGGTCCGACGCGGGAGTACAGGGCAGGCTTTCATCAGACATCCCCACCACCCGGGAATTCCCTGTGGCTGTGGTTAGTGATGAGCTGTGTGACGCTGATGACCAGCCTCCTCATCAGGATGGGGTCCAGAGTGATCCAGGAGGGTGTGTGGACCCAGCAGGAGGCAGAGAACAGGGCCGAGGCCCTGAGTGTCCCTCACCTCTGTCCTGGGTCACAAAGGCAGGGACTTTGCCTGGAATCCCTTGTCATTGCCTGGTGCTCCCCGCTTCCCCGCTGTTCCTCCGGCAGGACGTGGGGCCCCCGGATCTGGGCTCATCGGGGGCGTCACAGGCAGAGGGACCCGGGCCCATCCTGGGGAGCCCCTGCTCCTGACTGGCCTCAGAGCACCCCAGGCCTGAAGGAGGAAATGCCCCAGTGGGGTGGAGACGAGAGGAGCGGAGGGCAGCCCAGAGCCGGCACCTGTGGGTCAGGAGAACCACTCCCGGGCTCCCTGCCTCCTGCGGTGGATCCCCGGCGCCCCTCCCTCCTCACGCGCTCTGCTCTGCCCCTTCAGGAGCAGAGTCCTCACCCTGGGGGACGATGTGCCTGCTGGGATGGTCCACGGACTCTGCGAAGGCGCGTCTGGGAAAGCCTCCTGCTCCTGATCTCAAGTGAGGGAGCTCCGCTCCACGGCTCCCGTGATCGCACGGATGGCCAGGGTGCACTTCGGTGGCATCAGAAATTGTTTTCTTTGTTGACTTCAGCAAAACTGACTGTACCGTTGGGAGTAGACATATTATGAACCGGAACATGCCTCAGGAATAGGTTGGTTCTGGGGTATTATTTAAGATTTGATGTTCTCTAAGAACAAGCCCCTGACAGGCTGAGGCTCTCGTCCCAGCTTCCCGTCTACCTGCATCGCTGTGAGGAGCCCTGTTGCACCAGCCTGCGCGGTCACAGTCAGCCTCGTCCTCAGGCGCAGCCCAGAGCCGAGCAGGAGCCCTGATCTAGATGTGTATAAGAGACAGCCTCACTGCACACCACAGCCTCCAGGAAGGGCTTTCTCACACCTGCAGCGGGGTCTTCCTGATGTCACCGCCCAGGGCAGTAGAATGAGCCCCCCTCGCCTAATGTGGGCCTGGTCAGTGATTTTTCCAGGTACCTAATGAGAGATCCAACCAGTCCATCCTAAAGGAGACCAGTCCTGGGTGTTCACTGGAAGGACTGATGCTGAAGCTGAAACGCCAATATTCTGGCCACCTCATGTGAAGAGTTGACTCATTGGAAAAGACCCTGAGGCTGGGAGGGATTGGGGGCAGGAGGAGAAGGGGACGACAGAGGATGAGCTGGCTGGATGGCATCACGGACTCAGTGCACATGAGTTTGGGTGAAGTCCGGGAGTTGGTGATGGACAGTGAGGCCTGGCGTGATGTGATCATGGCGTTGCAAAGAGTCGGACATGACTGAGCGACTGAACTGAAGTGAGCTGAATGACCTCAGACCCTGAATGGCATGAATGGCATGCTGATAAACCAATGCATCTCAGGACTCCCTGAGGCTCAGCTTGCTGCGCCGAGCTCGTGGGCTCACTGCCAGAACACAACCACCGGAAGCTGAGTTTCCAGGGCTCCGACTCCCAGCATGCCCGTGGGCTGTGCCTGGTCATGGTTCTGTCTGAGCTTCCTTCCCAGCTTGATAGGGAGTCAAGGTTGGATTTGCAGGGCCTCCCGGGACCTGCCCAGCCCGGACTGCATGGCTCTCTTCTTATTTCTCTCTCTGCACAGAGAATAGGCGGCTCTCAGGTGCAACAATGCTCTTCTTGGTCACTTCCAAGGCTTCTCATTTACCCTTGATCATGGTCCTCACAGCACTTCTTTTCGACTCAGATATTTAAAGATGTTTTTAGTCTAATTTTATACTCTTTTCTATATTAAATGTTTGATATAAAAGATTATGCCTATAAAAGGGAATCTCACCCTTGTCTGGGCTCCTGTTTCATCTCTGGTTGAGAAACCCTTATGACCGTTGCCTGATCTTCACTGGACATGGTGAAGTCTAACCTTCTAACCTTGGACTGTTAGAATCCATAGATTTAATGGAGGTGGGTTTATAAGGTCTGTGTCCAAACTAGTGACATTGATCCAATATCATCTCAAACAAGGAACCAGGGAGGGAAAGGGGGAGAGACCATGAGGGAGAGAGGAGGAAATGAGCACGTGAGGAGTCTGGGAGCCGCATCCTAGTGGGGAGGGTCTCCCAGAACCTGGAGAGGAGGGCTCTTCAGGCAGCAATCCCCGGGCAAAGGGAGGAGCCAGCTTCCCCCAGTGTCAGGGTTCAGGGCAGAGCACAAAGCCTGGAGCAGGAGAGGGACGGGCAGCGGGTGGGAGAGGCCCCCTGGGGCTCCAGGGCACAGATGCTGGGCTTCTGCTTCCTCGACATCCTGCTCAGGACCTGTGAGGGACCCTGTGTATCTGGGCACATGGGCATTCTGCTTGTATTTGGAGACCAGACAGAAAAAGAGACAATTTCATGGGCCCATAATGATGGAGCAGGATGAGGAGGTGAGACTGCCTGGATGTAATAGCAGAGGCCTGAACCAGCCCTGGTGACGTCACAGGCAGGGTCAGGGCAGTGATGGGTCCGACGCGGGAGTACAGGGCAGGCTTTCATCAGACATCCCCACCACCCGGGAATTCCCTGTGGCTGTGGTTAGTGATGAGCTGCGTGACGCTGATGACCAGCCTCCTCATCAGGATGGGGTCCAGAGTGATCCAGGAGGGCGTGTGGACCCAGCAGGAGGCAGAGAACAGGGCCGAGGCCCTGAGTGTCCCTCACCTCTGTCCTGGGTCACAAAGGCAGGGACTTTGCCTGGAATCCCTTGTCATTGCCTGGTGCTCCCCGCTTCCCCGCTGTTCCTCCGGCAGGACGTGGGGCCCCCGGATCTGGGCTCATCGGGGGCGTCACAGGCAGAGGGACCCGGGCCCATCCTGGGGAGCCCCTGCTCCTGACAGGCCACAGAGCACCCCAGGCCTGAAGGAGGAAATGCCCCAGTGGGGTGGAGACGAGAGGAGCGGAGGGCAGCCCAGAGCCGGCACCTGTGGGTCAGGAGAACCACTCCCGGGCTCCCTGCCTCCTGCGGTGGATCCCCGGCGCCCCGCCCTCCTCACGCGCTCTGCTCTGCCCCTTCAGGAGCAGAGTCCTCACCCTGGGGGACGATGTGCCTGCTGGGATGGTCCACGGCCTCTGCGAAGGCGCATCTGGGAAAGCCTCCTGCTCCTGATCTCAAGTGAGGGAGCTAAGCTCCACGGTTCTCTTGATCAGAGTGCACTTCAGTGGCATCAGAATCTGTTTACATTTTCTGAGACTTTAGCAAAACTGACTCTACCGTTGGGAGTAGACATATTATGAACCAGAACATGCCTCAGGAATAGGTTGGTTCTGGGGTATTATTTAAGATTTGATGTTCTCTAAGAACAAGCCCCTGACAGGCTGAGGCTCTCGTCCCAGCTTCCCATCTACCTGCGTCGCTGTGAGGAGCCCTGTTGCACCAGCCTGCGCGGTCAGAGTCAGCCTCGTCCTCAGGCGCAGCCCAGAGCCGAGCAGGAGCCCTGTGCTGGCCGAGGCATCTTGGGTGCAGAAAGCCCGCGGGGCCCCCGGAGCCTGGTTCTTCCTGGAGTCTGAGTGGCAGGACCGGAGGACCGAGGAGGGCTCGCTGGCGTCTGCTGGTTCCAGTAACAGCAGAGCGGCCACACTGAGGTCACCGCTCAGGGTGCAGGGAGCCCCAGAGTCCCCTGCGGTCTCTAAGGGGACAGGGCTCCCCCCACAGGCCCTGGATCCAGTGCCGGGCTCAGCAGTCCAGGGTTCGTGGTTGCTGATCCAGTGTTGACACCCACAGCAGCACCAGGGGATCAGCTATTCTGTGCTGAGAGAAACCATCAATAAACGGGGGTGGACTCAATAGACTTACAACTTAGGTTAACAATAGTGAAAGTCACTCAGTCGTGTCCGACTCTTGCGACCCCATGGACTGTAGCCCACAAGGTTCCTCTGTCCATGAGATTCTCCAGGCAAGAATACTGGAGTGGGTTGCCATTAATACAACCATGAAATTAAGATTCTCCAAAATATCAAATGAAAATAACAAAAAGACTCATGACTCATGAGCGGATCTGAAAATGAGCATGTGTCTGACAAGATGGTGTGATCGTCGTGGAGTATTCTCCACTCCCTTTCCCCTAAATGACCTCACAAGGAGCAGAAGGATGGAGAAGAGCAGCTGAGGAGATTTAGGGTGAAAACCTCTGCAGTAAGTTGCGAAGTACGGCCACAGCATTCTTATTCTCACCGTGTGAAACGGAATACGACTTTGTGTCCATTTCTGAGCTGCTGCTACAGTGTCCGCTTCCCACGGCCTGCGGTAACTGTGTCCTTTCTCAGCATCTGTGTCTGAGGCCCGATCCACCAGCCAAAGATCTGCTCTGCTTGATGTGGGGCCTATTGAGCAAGGTTCCTCAATACAGTGGAAAATATGTCATTTTGTGCGTATGAAAATTGAGGAAACGGCAAATCTAAGGCTTAAGGGAAAAGGGAGAAGTAGACGGAATAATTCCACTTATTCCAGAATATATCTCTGTTAACTGTGGGCCCACAGCCCAGGCGGCCAATGTGCAGACCCCGCACGTGTGAGTGAGAGGGCGGTGACAGGGAGCAGGACACAGGCGTGTGACCTGTGCTCCGTGACCCCACGTGGGGCTGAGGCCGGGAGCTCAGGGTAGGGTCGCTTCCACCAGGCCTGAGGCCTCCTGTGAGCAGCAGGGCTGAGTCCCAGCCGAGCAGGAACAGTCAGCCCAGAGACGGTCAGGGGGCCCCACCCGACCCGGAGCCCGGCAGCCTCGCTGAGACCCTGCGGGCGGGCTGTGACTCCTGTGCTCAGGAGCTTGGGACCCAGCACAATTGCTACTGCCCCGATGTGGCCCGCTCGGTGCCAACAGTGTTGCTGTTCCCAGGCAGGTGCGTGTGGCTGAGCGTCCGTGGAGTCACCGACCCTGGCTGAGTCCCCCTGCCGAGCCCCGGACACCACGAGGGGACAGAGGAGGCCGAGAGCAGGCCCTGCTCCCCGTGCAGGAGAGAGGCCGAGGGCGGGGGGCCTGCCAGGGCTGAGATGCGCTGACGGAACCCCACCTCGGACACTGAGATAGGGAACTAACAGACCCTGTGTCCCCAGCGATGGGAGACAGATTTTCTGTGTCCTTTGAGACCCTGTCCTGGGACTGGGCTGCTGGAGGGACTTTGAGGACAGAGGGGAGAGGAGGAGCCTCCATGCTCGGGCAGACCCCCCGATGACCTGGGCCCAGGGTGGGCCAGCAGCAGAAGGCCCAGCAGAGCCTGAGCAGGAAGCCCCTGGGCTGCCCCACCTCCCCCGGGGAGACAGCAGTCCTGGTCTAGTCCCCGCAGGCCTGGAGCCCTGGGGGAGCCTGAGAGGCGGGCACAGGAAAGGCAGGAGCAGCTGCCCGGGCCTCAGCTCAGCCAGCGACGGCCGAGGAGCTGAAGAGGCCAGAATCAGACACAGCCGGACGCTGTCTCTCTGGCTCTGACCTGACCGTCATGGACTCTGTCCGCCGGGACCTGCCTCTGGCATTCAGGGCCTTCTGCTCAACCTCAGATAATCATATAGTATGTGGTTGCCCAAGGAAAGCGTTGGTGAGGGAGCAGAATGAAGAAGATTGGAAAATATTTCCTGGACCAAATCCTTCGTGTCGGGCTCAGACCACAGTTTTAAATCAAACAGACCACAGAAGCGGCTGCTATGGCAGAGGCCCATGTCAGAGGAGAGCAGGTTTTTGTCTCACTTCCCCCCTGGCCTGGAGCACTGTGCTACAATGTTACCACTCTGATAAGATGCACAGTAATAATCCGCCTCGTCCTCAGCCTGGAGCGAGCTGATGGTCAGGGTGGCTGTGTTGCCAGACCTGGAGCCGGAGAATCGGTCGGGGACCCCCGAGACTCGACTGGTTGCACCATAGATGAGGGTTTTGGGGGCCGATCCTGGGATCTGTTGGTGCCAGCTCACATAATTGCCATATCCAACGTTGCTGCTGCTTCCAGAGCAGGTGATGGAGACCTTCTGGCCCAGGGACCCGGACACGGAGGACGGCTGAGTCAGCACAGCCTGGGCCCAGGATCCTGGAAGGGAGAGACAGAGACGGTGACTTGGGGGTCCAGACACGATAGCGGGAAACAAGGCCCTTGAGTCTTCCCAGGGCCCTTCCCCTGTCCCCACATCCAGTCACCTGTGCAGAGAGCGACCAGGGTGAGGAGCAGAGCGGACCAGGCCATGGTGGACACGGTCAGGGCGTCCTGCCTTCTGTGGCCCCACAGCTGAGCAGAGCATCCCCAGGCCGCTCCCTTCCCTCTTCATACCCTGAGAGGGGGCGGGGCCTTCCATGCAAATAGCCCCCCACCGCCCCGCCCCCCACGATGCTGCCATCACCTCTGGGACCTGGGTCAGCTTCCTGTGCCTGAGGGAGGCCAGTGGGTGATCAGGGGCGGGGTTTCCTGGGGCTTGGGGGTGGGATGTAAAAGCTGGAAATCCTAATCCTAAGGCACCAGAAAGTACCAGGGGGCTGGTCTCTGCTCTCCCCGACCCCCCCCCGCCCCCCGCCCCCGCACACATTCAGGAAAGGCCTCGGCGCGCCCCCTGGTGGTCTTGCCCAAGCACACATCCTCACCTGGTGATGGAGCTCTTGGAGTGAGCTTTCCCCAGAGTGGTTTTGAAATTATGCCCTTCAGGATGTGTTTGAATAGAAAACAACAGCCAACTGTAGCTCACCCTGTAGTGCATGTGAGTGTTACACTGTGGATGTGTGATTCTGAGATTTTAAATGAACCAACATGTGTTCATGGAGTAGTAAAAATCTAAGGTCGTCACTTAAAATAGATGCCTACATTTAACTGAAGAAAAATGTTAAGTCACTAGGCTGTGTCCAACTCTGGCTCTGTTTTGATTCTGCGTTGCCATGGTACTATTTCCAAAACATAATGTTCCTTGTAGCCTCTGTTCTCTAAATAAGATAATTTTAAAGACTTTCTGACAGATATGGCATCTCCACTGGGGTATTTTATGTTGTAGCTGGACGTTCTCTCCGTGAAACAGGGCAGGTTGAGTTATCAGAGCCATGGGCCAGTCTCAGCTCTGAGATGAGACACAGGACAGGACAAGGCAGATCAGCTGTTCTCGGGAATCTCAGACATGACCATAGACATAGTCAGACGGAGCAGCAGTGTCACCCCGGGGGCAGAGCCCAGGACAGCGTTGCTTTCCCAGCCCAGGGCCCCGCAGCTTCTCCCGGGCGCACTGTGCACAAAGTCAGTCCCACAGCAGCTGAGCGCAGACGCTCCTCAGCCAGCAATCATCTCCAGGTCTCAGGACCAGGGCTCTCTCCCCTCCTGACTCCTCACTCGATGGGCACACAGGACGGATGTGAGGTTTCAGGGGATAAATCAGCTACTAGAGGGGTTCAAGATCCCCTGGGAAATGAGGGGACCCTGGGGATGAAAGAGGGGGGAACGAGTAGGGGTCACACCTGAGCGCCAGAGACCTGAGGCTTCTCGGGAAGGAAGGGTTAGAGAGGCTCAAGGAGGGCCCGAGGAAGTGAGTGTTTCAGGAAGATCTGGAGACACGTCCATGATCTCCCGGCAGAGGGAGCTGGGTCGTGACCGTGGAGATCATGGTCCACAGACCCACATGGCCACTGGAGGTCTGTAGAAAGAGCGAGGCCCAGGATTGGGAGGAGAGTCATGAATGAGGGGTCGGGAGGGCAGGCTCTGAGCAGAGGGGAGGAGGAGCGGGCGCAGGCGGAGGAGAGCTGGAGGGGCGCAGGGGGTGGGCTCTGGGGGCTCCTCCCGCCTCTGTTTCTGGGAAGAGGGTGGGGACTGATGACCCCCTGACCCCTTCACCCTCCAGTCCTGGGTGCTCGGCCCGGGAGCAGCTTCACTCCCAGGGGGAGGCCTGGGGGCCGCGGCTCTGAGTCTGTCCCCTGAGAGGAAGCACCTGCTGGCGCGCCCACTCAGGCCGCTGAGCCCGGGAGCGGGGCCAGCTCAGGGGACGCTGTGCGTGTGCTGCTGCTGCTGCTAAGTCATTTCAGTCGTGTCCGACCCTGTGCGACCGCATAGACGGCAGCCCACCAGGCTCCCCGTCCCTGGGATTCTCCGGGCATGAACACTGGAGTGGGCTGCCATTTCCTCCTCCACTGTGTGAAAGTGAAGTCGCTCAGTCGTGTCCGACTCTTCGATTCCTCGTGGACTGCAGCCCGCCGGGCTCCTCGTCCCCGGGGTTCTCCAGGCAAGAGTGCTGGAGGGAGGGGCCATTGGCTTCTCGGTGCCTCTGTCGCGGGGTTGCCGGTTCTGAGCGGGCGCACATCGCCCCCTGGTGGCGCACTCGGGGAACGGTCACGGTGGCGGCATGAGGAGCAAGCGGCTGCTCAGTTGCTTGGCTCCCAGTCCTGTCTCGGCTCTTCTGCGACCCCGTGGACTGTAGCCCACCAGGCCCGTCTGTCCATGGGATTCTCCAGGCAAGAGCACTGGAGTGCGTTGCTCTTTCTTGCTGCAGAGGATCTTCCCAACCCAGGGACAGATCCCACATCTCATATCTCTTGCATTGGCAAGTGGGTCTTTACCGCTCGTGGAAACCGGGAAGCCTTTGAAGAAGGAGGGGCTGCCTTTGCTTTCTGGCACCAAATACTTTGTCAGTGAACAAATAAATGAATCAAAACATAAATATTACATGTCTTTAATAGTGTACAGAGAATTCTTTTTTATTTTCACCCATTGTATTTTCAAGTGATTCTGAATATCTTGTTCTCATAATTCATTTTTTTTCCTTCCATTTATCTCCTTCTCCTTTGGACCTAAGAGTGTTTGTATTTGCTCATCAAACACATTTGATGTCTTGTCCCTAAAAATATCTCTCACCTGCTTTCACCGTCTCAGGCATCTCGCCATTGCTGTCTATGGCGTCTCACTTCCCTTCAACAGTTAGTTTCCTGCTCCTTGATACGTGGCAGTTTTTACTGGGTCCTGGACTGTGTGGAAATTGCTTGAAGAATCTCTGGGTTCGGTTTCCTCTCCCTTTCACAGGAGATGCTTCTGTGGCGGAAGCTCAGGGATGCGCGTTCGCTGCCCAGTGACCCAGCAAGGGCGGCACTGCCCCCCTGCTCTGTGCTGCCGACTCCGCCCTGGGAACCGGGCACCTGCTGTGAGCAGCTCCGTCATCCGGGGGCCTGTGACCACCCCCTGTGTGCCGCTGCCCTCGGGAGGGGAGTCGGGCTGAGGGGGCAGCTGGGCTGCAGTCAGGGGACACCCCGTCTGCGGGCTTCCGTGGCCTCAGGGTCTCCAGGAAGGGAGGGGCAGACCCCTTGCCCGGGGAGCCCCGAGGCCGTGGGGAAAGCAGGTCTTTGTCTCCTTCCACTCTGGCCTGAAGCACTGTGCAACCTTTCAAGCCCTCAGCCCATGAGAAACAGTAATAACCAGCGTCATCCTCAGCCTGAACTGAGGTGGTCAGAGAGGCCGAGCTGCCAGACTTGGAGCCAGAGAACCGATTGGAGACCCCTGAGGCTCTTTAGCCACTTTCATAGGTCAGGGATCTGGGGGCTGATCCTGGGAGCTGTTGGTACCAGCTCACATGATAACCCCCGATTTTCTTGGCGCTTCCAGTGCAGGAGACGGTGACCCTCTGGCCCAATATCCTGGACACGGAGGGCGGCTGAGTCAGCACAGCCTGGGCCCAGGATCCCGGAAGGGGGAGAGACAGAGACGGTGACTGGGGGGTCCAGACACGAGAGCGGGGAGCAGGGCCCGTGAGTCTTCCCAGGGCCCCTCCCCTGTCCCCGCCTCCAGTCTCCTGTGCAGAGAGCGGCCAGGGTGAGGAGCAGTGGGGACCAGGCCTGGTGGACACGGTCAGGGCGTCCTGCCGCCTGCGGCCCCGCAGCTGAGCAGAGCGTGCCCACGCCGCTCCCTCCCCTTGTCATCCCCTGGGAGGGAGGCCCCATTCATTCAGATGAGCCCACCCATCCGTCCCTGGGCGCTGCTCAGGGCCCTGTGCCTGAGGCTGGCCAGCGGGCGGGCTGGGCCGGGGCTGTGTGGGCCCGGTGGGGGGTCACAGCCGGAGCCGCGAGCAGAGGCCACCAGGCGGCGCCGGGGTCCCCGCTCCCATCCCCCCCACCACCATGATCGCCCCCTGGGGTCCAGGCCCAGACCCGCGTCCTGGGGCCCGGGGACCCGCGGCCGCAGGGAAGGCCCTGGCCCGCTCTGCCCTCGGTCTCCTTCCTGCCTTCAGGCCGGGAGCCCGTTCTCCGTCCCCTGTGACCCCACGGCCGTCTGTGGGCTCCCCTCCGAGCCTCAGGGTCAGTCTGTACACGGCACGCCTGGCAGCTCAGGGGTCAGGACTGAGGGGCGTCGGGACACGCGATCCTTTAAAGCAGGCTCCGGTCAGGACAGTGGCGACCCCGTGGATGCAGCCTCCCGACTGTGCGGGACGCGGGTGCGTTCTCCTTCGTTAGAAATGAAGCAGTGCCTTACACGCGCACACACGCGCACACAGATTGCTTCGCGCTCCTTCCCAGTGGAGAGTAAGCGTTCTGCTTTGAAATATACTCCGTGACCCCACTGTACTGGTTCCTGGTCTCGCCTTTCCTACCTAAGTTAAAGAAAACATTTGCCACGTGCTCACTGCCTACCGGCTTGGGAAGAAGCCACCTTTCTGAGAGAGGCTGACTCTGCTCCCAGCTCCCGGGACACAGAAGGCAAGGGGACTGTGGTGGCACCACCTGGGTGCAGGTGCCCGGGTCACGGCCACCCCCGTCCTCCTCTTTCACCCGAGGACAGGAGCCCCCGGTGGTCAAGGAACCTGAGTGAGTGCGTCTGGAGCCAAAGGCGCGATCGCGGCTCCTGAGGGCTGGGGGCCCGCAGGCATCATGGTTTGGGGTCTCCGGCTGGGACCTGTTGGTTCCCGGACACCTCACACCGCCAGCTCCGCCGCTCTTTCCAGGACTGGAGGACCTGAGCACTGAGCTGGACAGGGGGCCCGGCTGAGACAGTCCAGACTGTGCTCAGGACTCTGTGCTCAGCGGGGAGGGGGCAGGGGGCACGTCTCGGCTGCAGAGCCTGACGCTGAGCAGGCAGAGTGACCCTTGCGTGGTGTCGGGAACCATCGTCCTTCCTTCTGACACCTCGGGGCTCCGCCCCATCCCCGCTGCTCATACCCCCTCCAGCTTCTCAAGGGGAGCAGGTATAAGGAAGCAGCACTCTCGATAATGCAGGGCCTGCACCGCCCGGCTACTCACTGCTTTCCTGGAGGAAATATTTCACTCCTGTTCAAATTTTCTTTTCTCTTTTTTGCTGAATGTTTATTCTTATCATACATATGCGGTCAAATTTTATGTTTTTTCTTTTATTACTGGGACCAGAGTAACACACATTTTTAAACTACTTTTAAATTTATATACTATTTTTAATAATTGTGGACTTGAACATGTTTCTATTCATTCTTATTAATTTTCAGCATAATTTCATATGTATGACTCATTGGAAAACACCTTTTGCTAGGAAAGATTGAGGGCAGGAGGAGAGGGCAATGACAGAGGCTGAGACGGTTGGGTGGCATCACGGATCCAGTGGACTTGAACTTGGGCAAACTCCGGGATGGTGAGGGACAGGGAAGCCTGGTGTGCTGCAGTCCATGGAGTCAGACGCGACTGACCGACTGGACAAGCGGCTTTGCAATGCTGTGTTGTGCTACTTTAATGACCGTTATCTTAGTGACATTCAGTGTTTCGAACTACAGATGAGGAGTAACTGTTCACTATGCCTTTAATTTCTCTTGCATGTTTGTCATTTTCAGTGCACAGACTTCTGATATTCCTCAGATTTAACTGTTTTATATTGGTTGTATCATACATGCTAGTGGTTTTATTTTCAGAAACTGGAGGTTCATCACTGAACTACAAAATACAATTCATTTCTGCATGTTGACTTTTATATCACAAAATCCCAAGTGGAACACTCACAGAAGCCTGTCTTATTGAGCCCTTGACCCTGAGCGGGGCCGAGCCTGAAACCACCTCTTCTGGGCTCAGCCAATGTCTTCATCAAAAAGTTTTTATCTCTGACCAAGCAATGTTTGCCTAGGAAAAACTGCATTGGATAAGAGGACCTTAGCAATCTAAAAGCTAAATTGAAGCAAAAGATACAATATTATCAAATCTGCTGGTTTGAGGAAAATCGGTTGCTTGTCTAACATCTGACAAGTGGAAGTCACCCCCTGAGCTAGACTTCGTCCGAGCCACGCGCAGGGGTGAGTGGAGGAGGTTTCTGTCGCTCTTCCTCACGGCTCTGGAGCACCGTGTGAGCTTTAGTGTCGCCATGCCACACAGCACAGTAATAGTCGGCCTCGTCCTCGGGCTGCAGCCCAGAGATGAGCAGGAGCCCTGCGTTGGTCGAGGCATCTTTGGATCCAGAGAAGCGGCTGGGGACCCCGGAGCCCTGGTGCTTATCAGAGTCTGACTTGAACCTCAGGAGGTACCGGGGAGGGCTCCCTGGCTTCCGCTGATACCAGTAGATGCTATAGCTGCCAACATTGTAGCCACTGCTCAGAGTGCAGGAGAGTCTGGCTGATGCTCCCAGGGACGCAGAGAGGGAGGCCGGCTGAGTCAGCACAGGCTGGGAGAGGGAACCTGCAGACACAGACACAGGGGAGATGGGGCAGGAGCTGCAGGAAAGGTTCCCAGAGTCTGCGCCCCAGGGGCTGGAGAGGCTGGGGGCTGAGCCCTGGTGCCCGGGGCCCGTCCCTACCTGTGCAGAGAGAGAGGAGCACGAGCAGGAGAGCAGTCCAGGCCATGGTGCCCACAGCTTCCTGGTCCCCACAGCGGGGCTGGGCTGCCCCAGGCCTCCTGTTCTGCCCCAGCCTCTGCCGGAGGAGGGGCTGCCGTGCAAATGGGGTCCACCCAGGGCCCGCCCCGCCCATCTCTCAGCCCTGATGCTGGAGCTCAGCTCACAGCCCAGACTCAGGGGGTGGAGGGGAGCTCCCTCTTGGGAGCCCCTGGAGGAAGCACCTGCTGAGGCCACATGACAGGGGACTCTGCAGCCGGAGAGGACACACTGCTGAGTCCCCCCAGGAGTGCACGCCCCGCCCCCCGCCCAGCTCCCAGAGTGAGTGATGCTCTCTGAGCAGCTGTGCATGGACCCCAGGGCAGTCCCACGCGCCCCCTGCTGGTCACACGTGGAAAATAAAAGCAAAAAAGAACCTCCAGAATTAAGGAGGTAAAATGCACACTTCTCCAGGAAGGTGCATCGGTGAGCGAGTAGAGAAAACAAGCCAGAAGATTAATTTCCCTAGAAAAATACGGAAATTTCACTATGGAATTAGTCCACAAAAAGACACAGCATGCATCTCCTCACCTGAAATACCTAACAAACTCGAGCCACTGCATTGTTCCAATCGATTTGCATTGCATGCATGTCTTTTTAAACACATTGAAAAAAGAAGCAATATTTCCTAGTTTTTTGAGAATTAGTTAAAACATTTGTACATATACCCGAAGATTTTATAAGAGGAAATATTACAAGCCAGTAACATTAAGTATTGATCAAAATGTTCTAATCAGAAAGTTAACAAAAAATTCAAAATTTAAGACTTTGATACTGATACCAAATGTTGTTTTTTCCCAACTACAAGTTGTATTTTATATTAAGACATATTAAAAATAAATTTAGAACCAAGAATAAAATCCATGTAAAAATAGAAACACCTAGACACAATTGTAGTATTGCTAGTAATACTCATTTCCATACTGTAATTTCGTGCAGGAGGACCTAATGTCTCCATTAAGTGGGAAAATTAAGTGAAAAAAATAATGCTAATCAATGGAAAGTAAAAGTATGGTTTTGTGTTCAGATTAGATGTTCTTGTAACTTAGCTATTTAATAAACTTCATATGATTATTTCCTTTTCTCAACAC